>JAPYZJ010001975.1:0-55255 GCA_030522765.1 Ophioninae sp. B BG-2022a
AGCTGGTGTGCCCGGATATCCTGGTTGCGATGGAGTTCCGGGATAGCCCGGTTTTGCAGGTGTGCCCGGGTATCCGGGCTGAGCAGGTGTTCCTGGATGGCCCGGTTGCGCTGGTGTGCCCGGATGTCCCGGTCGAGGAGGCGTTTCAGGACGACCCGGATACCCGGGTTGGGCAGGAGTTTCTGGATGTCCTGGTTGCGCAGGGGTACCTGGATATCCAGGTTGTGGCGGCATTCCGGGATATCCCGGTTTCGCAGGTGTGCCCGGATACCCGGGCCGAGCAGGTGTTCCAGGATGTCCTGGTTGAGCTGGTGTTCCCGGGTAACCGGGCTGAGCAGGAATTCCTGGATGACCTGGTTGCCCGGACGTACCAGGGTAACCAGGTTGCGGTGGCGTTTCAGGATAGCCCGGTTTCGCAGGTGTACCCGGGTATCCGGGCTTAGTAGGTGTTCCAGAATGACCTGGTTGAGAAGGCGTTTCGGGATGATTTGGATATCCTGGTTGCGGTGGAGTCCCCGGATATCCGGGTTGCGACGGTACTCCCGGATGACCGGGCTTTGCTGGGGTTCCCGGATATCCCGGTTGGCCGGGTATTCCTGGATGACCCGGTTTATTCAAGTCACTAGGTATGTCTGGATGCCCTGTTTCAGCTGGTGTTCCCGGAGATCCTGGTATTGCCGGTGTACCTGGGTACACAGTTTGTCCCGGGCTCTCTGGACGCCCAGGAATTCCGGAAGTCCCTGGATACCCTGGTTGTGCTGGCGATCCAGGATATCCTGGCTGAGCAGGTTCTACCGGCGTACTCGGATGTCCTGGTTGTACCGGTGCACCAGGCGTTTCTGGATACCCAGGGCGACCCGGCTTTCCCGGCTGCCCAGGTCTACTTGGTTTACTGGGATGTCCAGGACGACCAGGTCGATTAGGATAGCCCGGGTAAGAAGTGTCCGGTATTGCAGGCTGGCTTCCTGGACTAGCCGATTCAGGGTGACCAGAAATACTTGGATACTGGTCGGTTGGTTTTGGCTGCGGAGTTTCGCCCGGTACGCCACTTCCGGTTTCTATAATTAAACGTCAATAATGTTCTTTTGATTCAAACCTGCTGGATAAATTTATAATTTGAGGGTTTTTTGAAAAATGCCTTCGAATGCTTTTAACTTTCATCACCGACATATCAATAATTCTCATTTTCGATGAGCTTACGTTTTTTTGATAATCTTGATGATTGGGTTTCAATATTTTCCACTGTACTGATCAACCGATTTTCAGTATTACTCAAGTGTAAACATTACTCCAAGCAAATCAAAATCAATTACTTACCTCCAGGTGTGATAGGTACGGTCATAGTTGGTTGGATGACAGTGCCTTCGAATTGTCCGCACACGGGTGGAAAGTATAAGTCTTTCCATGCTGTTAGAATTCCGTGGTGGTCGTGATGATTATCTTCCTCGCTATGATTATGGTGTTCATTGTCCTCGCCATGATCGTGGTGCTCATGTTTGTGGAGGAATATCTCTACATTGTCGCCCGGGTGCACCACGCGATATCCCCATCCATCGCTTATGTAAAACGTCGCAGCAAGTTTTCCGAATGCATCAATATAACCGTAACATCCGTAGGTGACGCCATCAGGACCGTGAACTTCGTGGTGAAATTGTCCATTCGGTTGCACTTCGTACCCATAATTGTAGGTGTCTGTTTACAAATTTGTTCTCATTACACATTCCCGGAACACTTCTATTTCCCATTGAAACGTAAATTATACGTTACTCACTCGTTTCGAAGTTTTGATTCAGGTATTGCGATTTTTGTTCATCACTGATGTCGAGAATTAATTCGTTGTCGTTTCTGATCGTCTGCGCCTGCGCAGCTTGTAGAATAATTTCTGCGAGCACCTGCAAGGAAAGAATACGTTTATTTATTTCGTAATTCCATATTCATCTCCGTTCTCACAAATGAATGGACTTTTAAGCATTATAATCTTCACTAAACCATACGTAGACCGCGTTTCCTGTATGCTTATTTATGAGTACAATTTGTATAGAATTCGACACACACATTTTGTATGAAAACTTTGTAAACTCATTATATTCGAAAGTCTTTTATGTGCATTCATGCAGCTGGCTGCTTTTGTTAATGTATGCAAATTGGGTGGTAGTAATTTCATCACTGCGCGAAGTTAATTTCCTGCACGACCCGGGCTGATTTCCATATCGAAATTAGATATTTGTTATTCAATACTGGCGCAGTCATAAAAAGAATCGCATGTAATCGATGAAGCCAATCATCGAGCGTCTTGATATATGACTGCATAAAAAGAAACGGCGAATCGAAATAACGATCTTTTTCATAACTGGGTAAAATGATAAGGAGAAAAGCATATATTTGGCAGCGTCCGTGCATTTCATGAAATTTTGATGAAATCGCAGAAAAATAAAAAATGGTTTTGCGCGGGTCCTTTATTAGCCTTCATTGTTGTATTTATGTAATGAAAAAATATCATATTTAAGATAAAACAAATAACAATGTTTTCAAGAGATTTTTCATAACTTTCCACGCTTTTTTACATTTAAAAATATTTGAGACTCTAGTTGTACGACCAATGTTGTAGTTCGTGACATCCGACTATGTATTATTTGAATGCTACATCATGACACTTCAATTTACGGTCCGAAATGTTTACTATCTCAATCATCGATCTTTCATATTATCGAACACTAGTGGGTTTAACGATAACATTCAATGGATATTATCTTGTTCAGAAATCGTAGTGAACGATTTATCCTCCTGGCACATGTGCCCACATGTATTCGCCGTAACGCAATAGCCGTTGCTATTTGGGACGAACGGTATTTTTCATTTGTTCCCCACCGCGTGCCGCCCACGCGACGGAGAAAGTGTTGATCTTGGGTATCTTCGTACGTCAGCGTTCATAGAAAGGCCTGTGTTAATGACGATACACCGATTACAGCATCACAGGAATATTTACCAGCGTAATTTTCAATGTTCTTTTTTTTTCTTTTCGAAGACTTAGGGCCGATTTTTCAATCATCAGTTAACTTCTATCTGAGGAATAAATATAGCGGTTTGACATATTTTCTGTACAAAAGCTGTCAAAACGTGACAAACATATTCTTCAGATAAAAGTTATCTGGCGATTGAAAAATCGGCCCTTATTAGAAATTTGATACAGCATCATGAAAGTTTTATGACTTCCTCCATCGGTGTCGCCGAATCGTAGGATTATTATATTAAGAAACCGAGCTCCGATAAAAAACCGAAGATTATCGGCGATCACACGCAGACTCGAGTCTAGTCTTCGTAAGCAGTTATTCAGAGATTAAAATTCACCTCTGAATTTCGATTTGTCAATATGTAAATCTCGTTACTAAAGTTGGCTGCAAGAATTCCACATTTCCGCGAGATCTCGGCGCATAGAATTTTCGGTTCTTTTTTCTTTTGAAAATTTGTATGAATATTTGGTAGGCACTGTCGAATACATTTTAAATTGTCGGAAACACGATATTAACGAGGCGGACATTGAATTGTGTTCTCGATTGCGGAGCACTGAGGTCGCTGACGCATCTACATATTTCGTGACGGTTACGTATCGACGGCAAAGAGTATTGCTTCGGCGAGACGCCTGTTACCGTATTTAAGTCTGACACAGAGAATCGTAATGCCTCGGGGATCGGTCAAATCTTGTGAAGGAAAATTGAGCGTATAGGTGTCGCATAGTTGTATCTCTCATCTTCCTCTCTACCGTGCGCATCTCTACCTTTGAACGATGAGTCCTCGTCGACGTATCAATCCTCCTTAAGCCTGGTTCATGCACTCGAGACCCGTATAAATCATGCTCACGTAAACAGCGATACGCGAGAGACGACCATACGAGGAGAGGCAAATCGTCGATTGTCATATTTAATTAGGGTCTATCAACGTGTAAATTATGGGGCTTTTGTGCATTATGGGATTTCAATATAAATAAAATATTATCGAATAATATTCCAATAAACTCTGGCAGTGGCTGGATTTCCGCCTCATTTGATACGGAGTCAATAATCGGACAGTATTTTTTTGAACCTGCGAGTCAGGCGTGAATAATTTATCGGCGATCACTGAAGGTTCATACTAATGGTAGATATTTCTATGTTTTCGATTAGTCTCTCATCCCCGTTTTTCGATTCGTCGATAATCACCTCTCTCCTTGGTTCTCGCTGATATACCGTGCTAAATCTTTTCCCTTCTTATACATTCCATTACGCTAAATTTATGAACTACCGAAGGGATGATTAATTGGAGAAGGTGCGATAATTCGCGATTAGAGACGACTATAATTCAACGAGTGCAGCTACAGTTGGCGCATTAATATCTTTGCGCGTTGATTAAAGGTCAGGCTGAATCAATCATCGAACTTTCATGCCCCATCGCGAACTCTTCGTGAACTCTTCATAATTATTGTGACAATCGAACGTATTACTTGTGACAAAGTTAATCCTACGTAAATTCCCACGGGATGGCCGATTTTGACGGGTCATTGGTATTTCGTTTCCAAGAGGGACACGTCATATTACGGCATCAAGGACGCGTGCCCGCTTTTTCTTTTACGGCCACCTCGGAGCGTGTCTCATCTTGTAAGCCGATTATTCTGAAATTTGCCACAATCCGACGATGCATCGTCACCTATAGCGGGCAAGACGAATATTATATTCATCCGGTTTTCATACAAAAGAAGAGTGCGCGACGGTGGTCGTCGTTGACTCATAATCCGGTTACTCCAGTCGAAAAAAAGAAGTGCAGCTACGTGCCGAAATCCCGACGGTTTCGGACATCATACATTGTTCGCTCGTATCAAGGGAGATTACATCGGCTCGCTCCGTGCGTTCCGTACGTAGCGAGAGAAAAAAGGGAGATGAAACGAGAAGGACAGGAGAAGAAAATCTGATCGGACTATCGATTTTGCCGTCGCGTTATTCACTCGCCGATACGTCCGAAGCAAAAAATTTTTGATCACAGTCACGTGTTAATGGCGACCTTGTCGAAGAGCAGTGACGCGAATAACGGAATTGCCGCCTGAAGTATTCATCAATGAATATATGCAGGGCCGTCGACGAGCAACGATGCAGTGCTACGCATACGTAGATTCTGATCCGTAATGAGTGTACGTGTAGGAACACATGTGGTAAGGGCTTGAGGAAAGGTAACGGCGTCAACTGCATCGATTCGCTTCTCAGACGAGACGAGTTACGACCTTTCACCAGCCAGCTGTCTCCGCGAGTCCATCGGCATATTTATAGACGTACAGGTGTTTCGATCGACTGCGTCGATAAGGAATGCCAAAATTAATTATTCATTCCTACGTCTAACACGTTTTACACCGATCTCTCGTTCAGTCACGTGCACGTTTCGTTTTTCATCGGGGACGTGAAATTTTCTGTTTTATATCGTGCTCGTCTTAGGGACACTCGTCACGGGCTCCAATGGTGCTTCTTGAGCGACGAGCTGTACACCGACCACGCGGCATTTATTTTCAACGGAATTCAATCCTCCTTGCACGAGGACTGCGAAGAACATCTTCATTCCCGATCGCGTTCAACATCGAGTACACACGCGTTGCAAAAATGACCAACTTCTTCGACAATTCTTCAACACGAACGAATGAACCGGATTCGACGATTGCCCGACGCTTTCTTCGGGCAAACGCCAAGATTACTCCATTACGGTTGCTTCGTTCGATCATTTTTTTTGTCATTCCCTACCACCCAGGCTACAATGGCACTCTGCGCAGGGAAGTTGCCCGAAAGGCAAATATTTGAAATTTGCTCGTTTCTTCGTCCGATTGCAAAACTTGTGTCGTACACGTCTCGTTCTACTGAGAAAGAAGAGGAAGAGGGTCGATGGAGCCGAAGAAAGAAAAAAAATAATATAAGAGACCTCCGAAGTAGGTGGAGGAGGATGCCAGTCAGTGGACGCATCATTTTTCGTAGTGAAAGTCCACCAAAGAGCACACGCGAACACACGCACATGTGGGCCAACGTTTACACGCACATTATCATATTGTGTAACCATCGAGAAGAGGCGACGCACACAACTTGATTTTTTACGGTAGCCCCGAGGGTGCGCTAAAGACGGCGCAACGTTCGTGCTCTTGCACAGTTCATTTCTCCCCGTTGCCTCGCCGATCGTTTTGACGTCGCGGGATGTCATCGTATCGGGTCAATTCCGTTTCGCTGACACACTTTTGTTGCCTCGATCGAAAAGACCCGACTCTTCCATTGGGGACGTGCATAAAAATCTTTTTTTTTTTTTTTTTTTTTCGTTTTCACGCGATCGCACGCGATACGAAGCGCAACGTTGCACAAAAAGACCATACGTGTACGGGGAAAGGACACCTCGGGCGCATTGTACTCGATTTGGGGCCTTGAATTATTTTTGTCGTGGAGAGTTCTTACACGTTATACGTGAATACGATGAGGCTTCAGGTCATTTTGAAGGCATGTGGGATAAAAGAAAACATATTACAGTTGAAAGGACAAGCACAAAGCTACAATGGTTGTTCTCAAGGTCAAAAGAGAACCTACGCGTGTATACGGTCAAGTAAGGCCGCCTGGGGTCATCGAAAAGTCATATGTAATGTGAACAAAAGCAAACAATTGTTATCGGGACTTGGACAAAGAGATAATCGTCCTCAAGGTCAAACGGCTCGAAAGAGCTCGACGCTACCCAAATTGAGGCCTCGATTATTTTTCGTCGTTCATGAAACGACCTCATACCTGAGGTAATTTCCAAATGATAAATGAAAAAAGGCAAACGAAAAATTGGGAAACCGAGAACAATGAGATGAAGATTGCACTCAAGGTCAAATCTCGTAAAACTGGATTTTTTGCAGGTTTACACGCAGAAAAGTGGTAGGAGTCGAAAATGAGGGAATAAAAAAAGTAACGCGTTGTACGCGGACGGGGTATTTTTGTTCCGTCGGATCCACGGGTGTAGAGAATTCGCGAGGACCAGCGACCGGAACAAATTAGCCGAGCTTCGTTACCCAACTAACCGTATCAACGCGTTAAACAACGACATCCCCGGTACGTACAGCCGTGACTCTTTTGTGCCTACCGGGGTATTGTACACCTGCTAAAATCCGCTTACCTGACTCGCATAAGCCGGCGCAAGAACCGCCAACGGAGAGAGAGAGAGAGAGAGAGAGAGAGAGAGAGAGAGAGGGAGCGATTTGTACAGCGCGAATGTGCTTACAATCGGATTGCACCAGCCGATAGATACGGTCGGCCTGATCACAGGTAGAGATTGCTCTCTTGGACCGGTAGCTGTCAATCTTTTCTCCTGAGATTTTCGATACTGCTTTACGTTTCGGAACTAACTTTAACAAACATAGCAGTATTCGTACACTCAACTATGTTTGCGCAGAACACTTTGTTCAGTGCTGTTGAGTACATAACTATTTTTTTTAACCCGGATTTTATACTCGGAATAAGTAGGAAAAACTAATGTAAAAATTGGGCTGTAATAGATAATAAAAAAAAACTGTGTATAATTTAACTTTGTTAATTCGACCAGGATGAAAGATGGCCTCTTAACGAGACGTAGAAGCTTGACGAGCCTCACAAATTCGACAATCAGATTTTCTCATTCGAGATTCAATTTTTGTATTGTTTAATATTAGGCTAAAAAATATTCACTTTTCAGAAATTGCAATTCAAACCAAAACATTCCTCTTGTGAATTCGCGACAAAATTTCTCCTGGGCCGAAATTTCTCGCTAATTTAAAAGCAACGAAAATCAGTGGAAATAACTACTGACACTACTGTTACAACGGTGATTAATGATTGAAACAATGAGATTCCGAGATCGAATAGGATAATGGGAAACGTTAAGCACTTCTGGTATTATTCAGACGCCTCCGTAACAACGTCGTTTATTTTCTTCGCTCGATAAAAAAAATACACGTTCCTGTCTCGCTCAAGCAACGATTACTCACGGCCGTCTCGCGCGAAAGGAATTTATGAATGAAATGTGGTGCACGCATCAAAAAAGACTCTCCGCCATTCGAACGATCCTATGAATGGCCTGGGATAGACAGCGATCATACCGGAGCGCGAAATCTCTCGGAACTCAGAGAGGGAGGGAGAGAGAGAGGGAGAGAGAGAGAGAGAGAAAAGAAACCGAGCGGGGATTACGTCGAGGATGATCAATGAATAGGATATTACGAGCAGAAACTATGTTGAGCATGCAACATACATAATTCGGATGATATCGAACGTTGAATGAAATTTCAATTTTTCACAGTCCAGTTCCCGAGCGCCAGTCCATCGAATCGACATCGTCGAACAATTCGTTTAACGTCAATTAAACGATCATCGAATGAAGTCACACGATGAAATAATAAAAAGAAAGAGAAAAAAGCATTCGAAGGTCGCGAAAAAGATCTCCTTTTCGGTGCACTGAATGGCGAGGTTACGTCCCAGATCGATTCCCACGAGAAAGAAAAAAAGAAGCGAGTGCCGCGATCGTCTATCGATTGCGCAGGCTTTGATATCGATCGAACAAAAGTGGCCGATCGAGGCCCGATCCGGCACACGTATGCGTCTCTACGATGTCCGATGACCTTTCGGAATCTCCGCGCGAGCCTCGACGATGATGATTTTAGTGAGACACTCGCGTGGCTCACTTTCGATCGCCAGACGAAGAATTGAAAAGGAGCCTCGAGTGAATGTCCGGACGCGGGTCATTCGGATCGTCGCGGCCGTAAAGAAAGTGAATATTTCAATCGAACAGCGTCGATGATAAATGGATGAAAAAATGTTTGAGATGTAACACCCAACGGATTTGGTGCCGTTGAGATGAAAGTATCAATTGATAATTCCTGACACCGATCTCTGATGAATTATAATAAATATTGGTTCAGGAGTAATAAATGTTGAATTAAATTTGATGTTGAATCGAACTTGATATCGAATCAAATAGAATGTTAAATTAAATTTGATATTGAATTAAATTAGATGTACACTTGGCAAGTTTGAAATAAATTGGAGCACTTCCGGAAGTGAAACGATCTCAAGCTTTTGCTCGAAACGCTGACGTATCGATCGAAACATCGTGGCCGTTTTGCCTCTAGTTTTCTCTGCTCTGGAGTCCTCGATAATAGAATTATCAGATTCTGAATTGGCCGATCGGGTAATTATAATGGAATCGTAAAGGGTTAGGTACATCGCGACGGGGTACATCGCGACGGGGTACATACCAGGCTACAGGCGGCGATCCATACGCGGCTGCGCATCCTCCCGCGATTGTGGGTGGCCCCCATCAGCCTCTTCTTATCCTCGTTCTTTTTCGTCCCGTCTACCGACTCATTTTACGAAAAAACGTCGCTCACCAAGCCAACGATGGAAAAAACAGCGTGGCGTTACGTTGTGAAAAAAAACGAAACGAAACGAAACGAAAAAAGAAAAATAAAGAAAACTCGACGCGATTCGGAGGATCGTATTAATCGGTATTCGCGAGATCTATACGAGGACGCAGCAGCGTGAGGCGTTCGAAATGAAGACTGAAGATGCGGTTGAACGTTTGAGGCTTATATATAGGGTGGGGGTCACCAACAGCGAGGACCAACGCACGATCCGGCGAACCTAACCAACCAACTCTCTTGGTGTGCCCATCGTTCTCATCTCTTCTCGATTCTTCGTCCCTCTCCAGACGTTGGCCTATACTCTGCCTCTTGTTCACTCTTACCTGCTGCCTGTTTTTACTATGTGCCCATCGGTCACCTCACGGGGACCATTTCACTCCAGTTTGTGCGTCTCAAAATCAGACATTCGGTTCTTTCGGGGACTAGGGTTTTACGGATCCAACGATCGCTTCCAGGTTAGTCCTTGAAACGACCTCAGAGCTGATTATGCTAATTTTCAATCTTTTTCGGATCAATCCCCCAATGTCGATCCTAGATCGATCGAAAAGAATCACACGCGCTAACGCGATCCGCAAAACCGTATTGTTTTTTTTTCCTGCACCGTGTGTCATCCCATTCCACTTTTGAAAAGGCGCTCCACATATAGATTTCAAAGTGCGACCGTCAACGGTGACACTCGGAATCACAGTCGCTCAGCGACGTTTCGCTCATCTTTCAACTCTCGTCCCTGCACCTTCCTAAATGGTATTCCCTTTGACGTGGCACTTTTTTTAGTTCGCGCGACTCTGTCCTTGATCGACTCCGATTCTAGAGCCTCGCTCTGATACACGTACGGGGGCATCATGACGTTGCTCCGCGAATTCCTATCCTCGCTATTAATCGCTTATTGGGAATGGGCCCGATGAGTCTCTGGCAGTGACGGCTCCCCGATGGGCTCTAAATACGTCCGTTTTTTTTCTTCTTTCCTCTCTCTCTCTCTCTTTTCTTCTTCTTCGTCTTTTTCTTAAGTCGGAAATTCCAAAAGCGATTGTGGCACGTTTGCAATCGCCGTTTTAGGGTTTTCACCGAAGACGAAAAATTCCACTCTCGTTGATGACTCTGTCGCTTCTTTACAATCTACCTCCAAATAAGGTTAGGGATGAAGAAGGGCGACCGGGGGAGGGGATAATTACCCTTCGACTATGGATGTTATAATTCGTCGTGAATTCATTTCGAACTCGGAGTTTGAACTTTTTACGGATCTCCCGTACGTGGTTTCTCCACGATCGAACAAAAACACGATAAAAGTAACAACAATCGTTGAATCGTACGTGGACCGGTCAAACGGATATTCGATACAACCGAAATTTACCCCTAACTACTGAATACATCCTCCCCCTCCTCCGCCCCTAAAACTGATTTACCTACATCTATCTCGTTGAGAGCACTCGCTCCTCGTGAACGAATAATAGAAATAACAATAACAATAATAATAATAATAATAATAACAAGAATGATAAAATAAAAAGAAAATTGCGATCGAGAAGCACAGTAAAGTCTTGACATGCAAATACCGGAGAGTGCTAAAATTCCCCTTCGTACGAATGCAAATATTATTTAATTGCGTGAAGTATAAATTAATTAAATTTTTCGAGCGGGGGCCCGGTGTCGAGGAGCCGTAGGTACGGGAATCGGGTGAAAGCAATTTAAATAATGCTGAGGGCTTCTCAGTAGCCCGGTAGTGCGGCGACCAGGAGAACGGGGGGAGGGGGCGGGTAAAAAAGAAATGGGATAAAACAAGTTACACGAGAGGGTGGCGCAGCCTCGTTTGCGCCCGAGAACGCCGGGAATTTCTTTATCTTTAATCTGGAAGAGTAATAGGCTGAGGTAACGAAGGTAACGATTCTTATTTTCCTGGAAGACGCTATACCTCACCTCATACGTACTCGTAACGCATCTGTTGATCTACGCTCGCGAATATATTTTTAACCAAGTTTTTCTTTTTTCAACCTACGAATTTTTATGGGAGGTTTGTCGCGCATCCGGCGCCATTTGAAAAGTCACTTTATTTTTTGAACAAACCGTATATTTGTTATCGAACAAATTTGAAGAAGCGTGTGACAAAATTCATTCACTCGTACGATGTAAAAGGTTAAAAGGTATGCTGTATTCGAATTCGATATATGACTCGGACGGTGAAATTTTATAATACGCCTACACGTTTCTATGAACGGCTTCGACAAGATCGCGAAGGGATCTTTAAAATGGCGGTTCAGTTGTTTCGGGCACAATGAACGATCCGAGGCCTAAAAAAAATATTTTCGACTCAGAGATATTCATGTTTGAAAAATTCAAATTGTACATTGAATTTTTGAAAAATAAAATATTGGCTGATTGATTCGTCGTTCAAATTCATATTATTTTTAACTACTGAATAATTGACTTAAAAATGATGAATTAATTCATGCATCATAGTTCCATCGAGATCTTGCGCGTTTGAAATTTTCAAAATGGCCAAAAGGCCATTTTTGAATAGCCTTTTGGCATCGCTTTAAAAATAGCCTCATATATGTTCGGACGTTCGGATCCACTTCCACCAGCATCCCTCATCTTGCCCTGTCTTGGCTTTGAAAAATTCGTCTCGCTCGAATAATCGCGTTTATGAACCGAGCTCGTTACCGCAATACCGCACATTAGCCGGTCTCGCGGTGTTACACGTATCGTGGCTTGTTTTACATGCAGCACGTGTTCGCGCAGTCCGCAAGAGCCCGCACCGTGGGCTCGTTCAATCTTCAACGGTGAATTTATTCTCGTTGGTTTTTTGGCTCGCGGAATAGGGACTCTTCGTACTCGCAATTTCACGTATACACGGCATACCTTCGCGCCAACACTTTTCTACGTCTTGTACCTTGACTACGTACGGCTCGCAAAATGAATTTACTACCCTTCCCCCTCACGTGTAATCTCCCATGTTTCTTCGTGATGAGCTTCTTTTTCCTATTATTTATTGCCATTGTTATCATTATCATTATCATTAACATTATCATTATCATTAGTATTATTATTAAACAACATCGTTATTAATTATTCCGATTGTAACTTATTTTCGTTAAATTTCAATGTAAATTAATATACTTTATTGTCCATCAATGATAATGTAATTTTATTAGTTTGATAAATAAATAATAACAATACTAATGATAATTGTTAAAAATATTTTCACAAGGAATATTTCAATGTTATTCTTTGGTCATGCGCCAGAAGTAATTTTCCGGAGGGAACGCGGAGATGAGGCCTCTGGAATAACCGTACCTACCGGCATTAGAGGATCCGAAAAAATGTCTTACGTGCACTCATCGCAGGGTCTTACTCGCAATTACCCTCGTACTCTCAGCTATTCTCTTCGCCGAGCTCGATAAATTTACCCCCCTTCGCTTCCTTCTTGTTCTTTGTCTTCTCCTGTTTTATTATTCCTTCGTGGCAACCCTGAAGAATTTCGTATGTTCGGAAGATTCGACATGATAGGCGAGATCCGTATTGTGAAAGATCGAGTGCCGAATACAGCCATTTGGGAATTACGGACGCAACAATAACATAATTAACGAGGTGCCCGAAACATTGAATACAAGTTAAAGTGTATTCGAGGCATCTTTCCTGCTTATTTATTTTTTATTTATTCATGTGGGTATTTATTATTATTATTATTATTATTATTATTATTATTATTTATTTTTAACAATACAATGATTAATATTAATACATGAAGTTCCTGAATAATACTATAATAATTCTATTAATTATATTAATTATATGAGTAACACAATCATAATTAATTATAATTATTATCAAATTTCGATATGATTTCATGTTAATTAAATATTATTCACTGTTATGCATTGTTAATAATTGTAATAATATTTTAGCAATTAAACATACCTTAAAAATAGAGATATGAATGATGCTTTTTATTGCTATTATGCTTGTTTTAAATTCAATTTTACACATACAAACATAAAAAATTCGAAAACATTATTTTCAAAAAAATACACATTATTTATGACGCCATCATCATTATTATGAAAAACTTTTTTTTATTACATTTACTAATTTTTTAAATGATTTTTTATTATTCTTCTGGGTTAAGTTTGAAGCTCCAGGAAAACGACGTGCGTGTCTTTCGTTCGAAAATAAAAAACAAAGAACAAATTTCCATCGCAAACCGATAATGCGTACGGTCACTGCGTTCGATATCTACGAGATGGTAAACCATGGTTCGTGGGTGTAGGGGCTTGATAATAGTGGGAAAAAATTAACAAAAAATGACAATATAAAAAGTAATCGAACGTCAAAAGTGATTAGGAGGTAGAGTCAATTGGCGACCTCGATCTTCGAACGACAATGAGACGATAAGAAACTCGATCGCGTATTTTTTCGTCATTGAGATTTCCTGCGCCACTTTTGTTTTGTTTTTCGTGAGAAGTGTGATGGTGAATCGGACGATAGGAGGAAAAAGGTTACGTTTTTCGAAGTACACACGTAATCCCATTATTATCGTGCTCGATCCGATCAACTCCCCTCTCTCATTTTCCTCTTCCCCCCTGCCCCTCTTCTTTTTACGGAGATCACAAACGATGCTTGCGACATCGAGAAGAAAGTAATAAAAAACGAAAAATGGGAGGTCGAAAAAATAAAATAACGCAAGAGATGCTACACAATTTTTTCCGTTATCGCGCACCAGTCACTTTCTCTAGCGCGTGACGCTTTTTTATTCTTTTCGTTTTTTCGTTTTTAAAAATTTTTATTTTGCTTCTTCTCTCCCGTCCGTTTAACGGTGAAAGTACGCTACTTTTGTGAGTGGAATCAATGTCCGTCGATTCGATAACGACGGACCCCACCTAAGTAAAGATTACTCCGAACGCTGGCATTTTTTTTTCTAAGCTAATCGTCTTCGGGCCTGATGACTTTTCTCAACCAGGTGTCGAACGTCCTTGGTACTCGTGATGGCCTCCTATCGCCAGACGCGCGTCACCGCGCCATCTTTTCTGCCATCGATATTTTTATTATTATATTAATTATTTATGTTCTATTATTTATTCAATAATTTATTTTTTAATTATTTTTCTCATTTATATTATTTTGATTTGTTTTTTTTTTTTTTGTAATCGCGCGAATATTGAAAAAGTCGATAACGCGATCACTCGCATTTTCCTTGCAGCGGAATGAATTCCGTTCCGAAAAAAATAAGGAAGGAGTAACGTTCAGGGGTGAGTAATGAGAATCGTCGAAGGATCCAAAAACCTCCAAGCTCCACGATAATTCTACTTTGTTCTTTTCGAGTGGATCAATGACCGTAGTTCGATATTTTGGGGTAAGTTTTGAGCGTGCAAGGTCTGCACCAAGATAAACTCAAGGGGAGTTGCATATACGACCAGTTTCGTTAATGTACGGCGCCTCGACGGCCAGATCCTTTCGTGGCCAAATACGATCATCGTATATCAAGGAAGCGTAGGTCTCCTTTTTCGTTCTGGGTTTCCCCATGCCCGGCACGTGTGACCCCCGAAGAGAGCCATGTAAATCCGCTTGTTAAAGCTCGCGAATTCCGTCTTTCTCTTTTTTCTTCCATCTCTCTCTCTCTCTCTCCCTCTCTCTTTTTTTCCTTTTCTTTCTCTTTCTCTTTTCCTTTGTCTTTTTTTCTCTCTTTGCATAATACTTTTTCCCTCTTTTTATAATTCTCTCTCTCTCTCTCTCTCTCTCTCTCTCTCTCTTGGTCTTGAGATAGCGCGTCACCGTTCTCGATCATTTGTTCCCGAGTCCAGTGACCTCGAGACTCCGTTCACGCCGGCCGTCATCAAGAAGGTCCTCTCGTAGTTTTACAACGCTTATTTATCGAGCTCGGTCCGTCGACAACAATCCTGGGATCAGCCAGTCGGCTTTAATTATTCCGCATTTTAATTTCGGCGGACAAGTATTAAATATATAGGTTGAATAATTGAGGATACGGTCTCGGTCGTGATCTTGAAGGTTTCTAGGCAGGGCGATGTCCTCCGGTTTTGCGCGGCGCGTCTTATCCTCGCGTCGGACGTTTCAATTAGCCAATTTTTGTTGGCTGTCGTAATCGGGTATAATTTAACGGTGTCCGTA
Organism: Ophioninae sp. B BG-2022a; assembly: GCA_030522765.1. Classification (NCBI taxonomy): domain Eukaryota; kingdom Metazoa; phylum Arthropoda; class Insecta; order Hymenoptera; family Ichneumonidae; species Ophioninae sp. B BG-2022a. The sequence goes on from JAPYZJ010001975.1 coordinate 15,539, forward strand.
TTCTCGGGAAAGACTTTTACGTCCCGGAATATTCCTCTTTCGATCCAACTCGATCAGTCGCCAAATCTGGTAAAAAAGGACATTCAGGATCATCCCGGATTTTGAACGCAAAGAGAAGTAACGGGTGTTTTTGTTCGCCGTTTGGGAATTTTAGTGCGATCCTCGTGTGGCTCTCTTGGGTTCGTTGGCACAGGCCTAGCGGCCAAAGTCCTGTTAGAGACCGATTATCAAGGGATTTATGTTTACGTTTAAACCGGACTAAAAAACCAAGGAAAATAAACGAACCGTTGCTCAGGCCAATAGCTCGGAATCGCTTCTTAACGATTTTTCATCGGACCGTTTAAACGGATTATCATTTTTATGGTTCGATACGAATGGTATATGCAAAAACTCCCGAAGCTACCGGCGGAAGCTTAACTTGGATTAAAAAATGAGAAAACTCATTTCCGTAGTCGGGTCATCGTCGCGAGGTCGTTACAACGACATCTTCGGCAGGAAACTCGGTAAAATCGGAAGTAGAGAAAGTGTGGGCGTAGAGATGTACCGATCGTTAGAAAACTCGAAGACGATAATGATGAAATCCTCTTGACTAAAAGTGGCCGTCAAAGATCCGATAACTACTGGCTCATCACCCAATTTATCCAATTTCTCATTGCTGATGACAAAGTTAGTTGGTTGTTGAAAAAAACTCGCTGGCTACGAGATCCAAATGGATTCACGTAACGGTTGTGTCGTGTAGGTATTCGACGTATTACGCTTCAACCGATTTCCCAATGGCCAATACGAATAATTTATGCCGCCTGGATGGAACGGAAAGACTTTCGACGATCAGATACCGAGTCGCGATAAGTCGAGGATGACAACTGGACGGGAGAAAACACTTTTGGTATCACTTTGGAGACCGTGTCCCAGTAGGGAGGCCATTTCATTAGAAATGGAAATAATCGAGGCAACGCTGATATCAATCGTACTATTTTTCATGAATACCAGTTACGAGAATTTCTTACGAAATACCTGACGTGTTTATCGTATTCTTTGTATTCGAAAATACTTTTTCACCTGTGGCACTTTTTCCCATGTGGCAAAACACCACAAGCCCTATGTATTTCGAAAGCCATATTCGTCCAGTTGCGCAATTTCAATAAAACCGGCTGGAAAAGTTTTTCCGTTGATACGATCGGTTATGATCGAACGGCAAAAATACCGGGATACCGATCGGGCGAAGAATCGGAGTTTGCGTACTCGTTTGTTTCGACGATTTTGCATAATTTTGCACCGACGGTCCAACCTCTTGACTCGAAATGCTATTCGAATTACAATTGCCCATCCAGAGTTGTTGGTTCCATCGTCATCATCGTCATCATCATCATCATCATCATCATTGTCATCATCAATATCGACAAAAATAATATTAAAAAAAACATGAATATTTTTATCTACAAAAAAACACTAAATAAACATCGCGTTTGAAATCGAAAATTGAATGATATTGAAATTGATGATACACGATGATACAATTGATGATACATTGAAAATTGTATCATCAATTGAAAATGTATAAAAGTTAATGTTTATTGTATATTTTTTACCGCATGTATGAGAAAGGCAACGTGTATTGATTAATATTAAATAATAATAATAATAATAATAATAATCGCGCGTATTAATTCGACAGCAATAGACGAGTATAATAAAATACGATCTATACTGGACAGTGCACGTGGCCGCAACGGTCGCTCGAAGAGAAAGGGAATCTTATCTGCGCGAAGATCAAGAGAGCAATGCGCCCTTGGCATTAATGGCACTGTACATTCGAATCGATGCGATCATCGGTAGATAATCGGTCTTATCGATGCTCCTGATGTAACGAGCTTACTCGTGACTTCCGTCAACGTTTCTATCGTTTCGAAGAAATTCATTACGAGAGTCCTAGCACAATTTTTTCGTTGTTTCGTTCGTGCGCACTGTCGCCAGCGAGCAGTCGACAGTGCGCAACCTGTCTCGGATGTCATCACCGACCGAGGACTCCTGAAAAAGACAAACTCCGAGTTGACAATTTCCGCAATTAATTGGGTTTTTTTTCCACCCAATTCGTTTTTTCGTGTCCTGAGAATACTTTTAGCGATAACAGTTGGCGCGTGGGCGATATTTTAACCGCAAGTGCAACTTTTTCTTCGGGACCGCACTCACCTCCGTAGAATTCTTCCTCACAACCCGTTATCCGCGTTTGTTATTTCATGTGTAACGGTTGTTCGGGCAACCGCAAGCTCCTTATTATTTTTGGTCGTGCGTACGTAAATATAGAATATATATACAGAGACGGGAGAAAAAAGAAGGTGGCGGTCGGCGCGTGGGAAGGAATTTTTTGTTCGGTTTCGAATTATTCGCTCTCCGAGATTCGGCACAGCTTCGGCATTAAGGGGGAAGAACGAGAGAGAGGCTCATTGGGCACAGTCATTCGGAAGGTTGGCTGCTCGGGAGAATCGAGTTTTTCGCCGGCTCGGTTGTACAAAGCGGGAGAGTCCAGGAGAGGACCAAAAACTCTCGAGGACCTTATTGTGCTTGAAAACCAGTTCTCTTCCTGGAAGTCTCTCTCTCTCTCTCTCTCTCTCTCTCTCTCTCTCTCTCTCTCTCTCTCTCTTACGCTTGGCCATCGCCTTTTCTTACGCGCATATTTACGCCTTTTCTTTCCTCCTCGCTTCAGCGTCAAGGGGGTTTCTTTTTTCATCCTCCCCCTCCTCCTCCGCCATAGCCCCCCCTCCAACTTTATTCCTCATTGGCGGCTGCGCAAACGATTTTTTTCCCCTCTCGTTTCATCGAGCCGTATGCATTTTTATTCCGCGCCCGGAGATGGCCAGCGATCCGCGACATAGGTACGCAAAAAATCGTGTATGCACGTTCGCTTTGCCCCCGACCCCTCTCTCGCGCCATCCTCTCCTTGCCCCTGGCCCTGATGCCCTCCTGGGCTGTGTCCTGGTTATGCCGAGGGTATATACGTATATCGCGAAACGAGGACTTGACCGGCCGCTGAACCTGTGGAGAGAGAGACGTCACACATTCCTTAAGGGCCTGGCAAAAAATAAATCAGCCGTGACAAAGAGGGGGTGCGTCGATAATCCGTGGCGTCTTATTTCAACGAAATCCATTATGCTTCGCCGGTATACTCGGTGCAGTATCCTCATCCCGATCTTTTCGATCGACAAACGGAAAGAGAGGTGCAACATTTAAATATGGCTGACGGTAGGAAAAATCGAGAAGGTTGGGGGGTGAGTTCTGCTTTCGAATTATGTTACTCGTGACGTAACTTTTCACAAGGACACGACCGCGAAGTTCGGCTCGGAGGACGGGGAATCAAACAAAAAAAAACTAATCATCGATAAAAGATTTTCATGGGCGGAAGGAGAGATTATGTTAATTGGGAGAAATCGAATGCTGGAAAGGTTCGTGCTGTTGGTTTTGCGCTCCTTATTGGACGACGCTGAGTCCAATATATGCGCAGAGAAATTTCTATCCACGGTCATAAAGAACTAAACGAGAGATACAGGGAAGTGGCGGAGGGGGGTTGAAAGATTTTAGTTTTTTTTCTGGTGCTGTAACTCGAGCCTGGCTAAATTCCTTGGATGAATTATCTGCCGAGCCGGGTGGCTCAACGTCACCACCTCCGAGGAAACTCACGAACGAGTCTCAGCCAAGTTCGAAATGCGAAATGTGGATTATTCTCCTAGCTCTAATTACGTTTAACCCTGGAGGTACTTCCCGTTCTCAGCTTCGTAATTCGTTTCAACGTCAGCCAAAGTTCGACATCGTCAATCATTGTCGGGTCGGTGAAAATGCAGACGTAAAAAAATATTTTTACTAGACTTTTGCAAGTTTTACTTTTTGAATAATTTATTTAATTCGGCAAAACGAAGGAAATACTTTTTTCAGCGATTTCAATATATATATATGTAATTATAAAGAATTGTTTTATAAACATTTATTTCGAGAAATTAATTAATTTGTATAAATTAATTTGTACAATTGTATTAATTGTAGAAATTCCGATTGTTACGACACTTTCATAACAACAATAATAATAGTAATAATATAAAATATTGAATTATTTGGCGTAATTGAAGGCCATTGATGAAACTGATTGAATTAATATGAAATACGAGAAAAAATAATATCTCCTTGTAGTAGTGTAAATTTGGGTTATATTTTCGATTAATCGTTAAGCAAATAAACGTACGAAGTTTTGGTGGAACATTTTCTTATCGTCATCGTTTTGGGCCGAGTTTTCTTACATATTACTCGACCCCTTAACTTTCACCTTTTTATTACGGGTTACGTATTGCAACGTGTTATTGAGCCGATTTGACGCATGGCTTCGACTCAACTGATCGGAATGTGGTTGGGCGGGACCAAATTACCGTACAAAAATTCGTCGGGATATCAAATGGAAATACTGGATGAAATCAGATTTATTGTTTTTGTAATAAAAAAAATATATATATGCCGATGTTTCCAAATGCAGTAATTTCTATATGCGTAGATTATTTTCTGGATATCAACGATGCCGAAGTTTGCATCTGATGCAAAAAAAATTACTTTTCATAACTCATTTATTTTCTAAGATGCTCATTGGGCATCCAAATATCTGCTGAATTATTTGCAATTTTTTCAATAATTCAATTTTGGAATTTTCGAATGATTTTTCAAGTGTGAAATACTTTTTGAATAATCGGGTGAATGTGATTGATATTCGAGTTATCAAAGTTTTTCGATTAATAACAAAGAAAGAATAATTCTAAAAGGATTTTCGTTGCAATTTAATGATGGAACTTTGAAGGACGTCCGAAAAGACTGGAACGGATCTGGCAACGATAATCTTTTGAATATGTGATGAAAAAAAATCTGCAAACGCAATAAGTTAACAACACTTGAAAAGCCGCAATTTTTTCAGGGATTCTTTGCCGTTATTGGGTTTAAGGTCCTTTGTCTGATCAGTCATCGACCCGTGGGCGCACGCGGAACCACGATCGTTTCTCGAGAATTCGTGAATCTACAGATTTGCCAGTGGCCGGATTACTCACCGGCGATAAAGATGCAAATTTCGGAGATTCCGAAAACAACACCCGGATGTTGCGGTCGCTCGAGTCTGTCGAAGAAAAAAAGCGAAAAAAAAAAAATAATATAAATAAAAAGATCGGATTGTACAACAAGCTGCCGTTTTCGATTCGTCCTCGCGCGATGCCCGCGCTTTTACCAATTTATGTCACCAACGGTGACTGTTACGAAGATCCGCATTTGCGGTTTTTCCTTTCGGCTGCGATGATCCCTGGGTACTCTTCGCGAACCCGACAGTCATTTCGACGACTGCGTCAAACGTCGAGTCATCAACTCTCATTAGGATATCTCGAAATATTGAACATTCTCTCCAGTAGGATTTCGTTTCTTTGAGAGACCTTGAGAAAAGACCAAAAAGTTGGGGAGGGGGCTTGTAAAATGAAACACAAGTTTAGCTAGTAAATATTTTGATTTAGGGCCGATTTTTTAATCATCAGTTAATTTCTATCTGAGCAAAATAAATATAGCGTATTGACATATTTTCTATACAAAAGCTGTCAAAACGTTAAACATATTCTTCGGATAAAAGTTATCTGGCGATTGAAAAATCGGCCCTTAGTGTACAGGTACCAATCTTGGTGGAGGGATTGGCCCAAAGTTATAGAACAAAATCGATTTTCGTTTCGAAACATCCAATTTTGAGTTTATTGTTATTTGGGATCATTCGAATTGTAAAAACTGACAAAAGGCAGGTAAAAGTTTTTACCTGAAAAAAAAAAAGAAAACGAAAGAACTAGTTATAAAAAAAACCTCAATGCCTGTGAGAAAAAACAAACGCTGTAAAGAATTTTTTTTACAATTAGTACTTTCATTTAGAATAACGAGAGACAAAAATAGTACTCTGAGAAAAAAAAACCAACACCTGTAAGCCTGCGAGCCGGTTCATCTTTTTACTAGTAATTTTCATTATCTTCAATAAAAGTTACTAGTTATATAAAAACAATTTTTTTTCCTTTCTGTCCGTATAAAAAATAATAATAAAATCGTACACGCGAAAATTCGTCTCGAACTCTCCAACTCTCCAACACCACCGGATTCCCCTCAAAATGTAAAGAATTGATTTTGGCTAGGGAGGATTGAAACACGAGGACGATAATTAATTCTCTCGTTAACGCTATACAGAAGGAACGAAAAGTTTTCTCGGCGTAGTGGGCACTTTCGCGAGTCTTAATTCAAAACGTTCCGACGGGAGGGAACTCGATATCAGGAGGGGCGGCGGCGGGGGGGTTTGCGAGTCCCAAACCTTTCGGTGGGTCTTCGAGTCCTCCTGCAAGCTCCGATTTCTCGGAGAACATTCTTCGACGGGGGAGGGGGAGGGGGAAACGTTCGTCGCCACTACCCCCCCGACCCAACTTTCGCCGATCCCTTCAACCTTCCGGATGATATAGGACCGAGAAATGATGAAGCACTCGACGATTGCGGACTCATCCTGCGAGCTTCGAGGGTAGGCACGCGTTAAGCTCACCGAGAGCAACTGCTTGTGAAATTAATTGAATACTTTGCCCGAAAAAGTGAAGAAAGTGTTTTGAAAAAAGAAAAACGTAGGAATCTTCGAACTTTTAAAGGAGCATCGTGATTCAAAAGCATTAAAGAGGGCCGTTAAGAGGAACGTGAATTTCTTTCACTCATTGAAAAATAAAATATAATAATTTTTTGATGCCCTATTCTTTTATTGTTTTTTTCTTTTGGTAATTATGCAGGAGTGGGGCTTCAACTAAATTTTGGCCGGAGATTTTTCTTGTTGCTATGAATTACTTTAATTTGTTACCACTAGTCATATTTAGCCGGCGGAGGCTGACATTTAAAATTATTAAACCCAAACAAACCCAAAAAACCACACGACTCATGGAAATATTTAGGGTTGTTTGGGTTTGTTTGGGTTCAATAATAAAAAATGTCAGCCTCCGCCGGATAAACATGACTAGTGGTGACTAATCGAAGTGATTTATGGCAAAAATAAAATCTCCCGCCAAAATTGAATCGGAGCCCCACCTTTTCACAATGACTTCTTTTTTCTCTATGAAAAAAGTTTGATCGGAAAAGCTTGATTTTTCCGGAAGCTCCGGATCGTTAAACTCGGCCAATATATCGAGGATACACGTGGCTTGATAAATCTTGTGTTTCACGCGCCACGAAATAGCCCGCATTTCCATTATACGAAGTGTGAACGTCGAAATACGAGAGTGAAAAATGACGCCCGATTCCTTTGCCCAGAGAGAATACGAAAAGGATCTCCTTTGCTGGAAATAATTCGGCCACGAGGCCCACGCGTTTCGCACCGATTTTGCCAGTCCATTTATAAAATAGGCAAAGATTTGTTTCAACGATGAATTCAATATTTACCGAGATTTTGAATAATCATTGATAATTATAAATCAGCAATAAAACAACGAGAGTACTGACAATAATAGATTGTAAACAATCATGTATTATTTGGATAATTACACATTATTTTGTAATTATAAAGCAATTATAAAGTAATTATTTTATTGAATTATGAACTATTTACTCTATTTATTACAACATATTTATCAAAGAACTATAATTTTATTAATCATAAATCAAAATGTAATTAATTATGAAGTATTACGTAAACTCAAATACTCAAATGTTAGGTGTTAAATAATAATAATCAATATCTCGTCGTACAAGACAATTCGATTATAAAATTGTTAACCCTTTTTTTAAATGAATATCGAACAAAAGCTTTCGTAATATGGTGCTTGCCTACGCGGGCTTAAATCAGCGCGTAGGCAAATGTCGAGTACAAATTTGAATTCCTCGGGGGAATGAATATTTTCAATAAGCCGCGAGGCTCGAATGGGATTCGTGGGAGAAACTGTTCTTCGCACGTTTGCCACGGCAAAGTGCCGCCAGGAACGCGAATGAAAAAAACCTCGAGCGTTACGTCACGTGACGTGACATCGCGGTCGAACCGGATTCTGATGATTCAGGGATCCGCTCGACGAGCTATTTTCCGCTGAATACGATATCGGCGATATTTAATTCAAAAAAATTTCAATAAAAAATTAACAATTTCAAAATAAAAATTTTTGAAATAATTCTGTAGGAATTTTTAATAGAAAAAAAAAACGTGTGTGAGGAATTGACGATTGTTTCAAAACATTTTGAAAACACTTGTGTAATAATTTATCAAAAAAATAACAAAATCCTCAAAATTTCTCATTTATCAAATATTTCTTTTTGTTAATATACCTAAAGGTTTTTTTTTTTGAGAAACCGAAAATTCAGAAACTTTTTCAAATTTTGTTTTCTGTTATGCTTTCACGATGAATTTTTGTCCGGTCAAGATCCTGTATCTTGAAGTATGGAAGAACACGATGAAACGTATCGTTAGTGGGATTTGGGAGATTCGACGTTGAGACGAGGATAAGACTGGACGTCTCCTTTCAGTTGAGACGAAAGTTCGGTCTGAATTCTCGAGGCTTCGAACTTTGATCACTAACCTGGAATCCTCGGTCTCCTCCCTCGGGAATCCAGCAAAGACTGTATTGTCATCGTTTCTCGAGGAAACGGGAAACGATGCATTAATTTGGCCCATATCCCGAGGGGTTACCTTTCAGTCCTCCTCGAAATTCCTATCTCGCCAATGTCCCCGAGTTCTCCAAGTTGACGATACTGACGGCGTTGAGATGTTCACGATTGTTTGGGTTCGCGACTTCCCCGCTGCTTTTCTTTTATTTTTACAGCTGTCCGTCTTGCGGGGCCAATTTTCCCGGGTTCTACAGCCCTTGGAAGGGTTTCGGGCTCGCACGATGAAAACTTGAGAATATTCAAAGCCGCAGTGCTGTTCCAGCGGGTCTTTGACGTTTATGAAAGCATTTGGCTTGTCGCTTGATTGCGACGACTGATCTCTTCGTCATTAAATGATAACTCATTGAATAATGAATAATTGAATGAAAAATAATTTAATGATAAATGATTAAAGAAGAAATAATGAATTGATAAATATTTGAAAAATTGTAAAAACTCTGTCTTTTTTTAATCGAAAGATTGGTAAATGTAGATAAATAAAAACATAAGTAATTGGACTGATCAACGAACATTTTTATATTGGAACGTAACCTCAGTGTTGTCGTCTCGCATCAGTGTCTTTATTTTCATCAGTAGAACAATTTTAATATATTTTGTCGAGATATATTTGCACGATGCGATAGTTACACCGTACGTGCCTAGCCTCAGCCCCTGTTGAGAGCAACTTTGAGAACTTGCATCGCCCAATAGTGCATTCGATCGAGAAGATATTTATGTTTGAGGGTGAGACTGGGATTTGAATTTTTGCCAATTCGTAGATACGTCATGTCCTTGTCGAAGGGTTTCCAGATGCGAGGATCTTCCGCGTATTTTGAAGTCGGGACTCTGCGAGAATGTCGGTTCAAAGATTAGACGATTTTCGGAGAAAATACATTTTTCATTGGCTCTTTGCAACGTCGGTCGAGACTGGCTAGAAGCCAATAAAATCTTGGTTCATTGGCGAGAAGCCAACGAAGCATTGGTCGAGCGGCGAAAAGCTAATATTGGCTTTTCACGAGAAAATAAAATAATGGTTGTCTAAAAGGTAATATTGGCATTTTACGAGAAAATAAAATAACCACTGGCCAAAGGCCAATATTGGCTTTATCCAGCCCAATCGAATATCAATAAAAATCGCCAAAATTCAATTTAAACGTACCCGTTGTAGACAAACGAAGCCCAAAGATCGACCATAACGTCAATCATCTTTTCGTCAGACTGGCTGTACTTGTATTCCTTAATTTCATGGCTCGTTGGAAATATGTAATGCAAATCGTCGGTATGGGTAACACCGATTTTCTTGTTATCACCACCGGGCAGGTACAATCCGCTGAACGAGTCCTGATACTCGAACGAGTAGAACCAAAATGGCTTTTTCGTTTGCTGCAACGCTATGTGCATTTCAAGAATCGACGGGAATAAAAAACCTATGTCGCTCATCAAATTCGTTAAGGCTTCGGAGACCTGAAACGGGGAGTTCGAGAGAAGGTCAAACAGGTTGCACATCGCAGGTACGTCTCGATGTATTTCTATAGGTTCGAGACAAATCCATCATTTGATTCGCGTCGAACCACCATTTCTACGGAAAAATCTCAGAAAAATATTCTAGAGATGTTTTTTTTTGCATTTTCCCAGTCTAATTTTGCACTTTCGGCAAGTACTCGGGCATATTCGTAATCGGCGGAAAGTTTCCGATTAAATGGACCCTTTTAAGTGTTTAAAAACGGAAGAAAAATATTTTTCGATTTCCCCGGCCACTTTTCCGGCATCTCAAAAATCACGAAATTTCAAAAGGTCGTAGGGTGAGCTTCTCATTTGCTATGAAGATTTATTGGGTGGGTTTGGAAAAGATTTTTGCCTGAATCAAATAATGGCGTTGGAGTCGTATCGATATCTCGCATAGTTTTCGCGGAAAGTCCACTTGAAAAATCGAAATAAAGAGGCAAAGGGGTATGTATGGAAAAATTGGCAAAAATCGAAAAAAAATAAAAGACTTGCAAAAACACGATTTTTTTTGCTGTGCGCAGTGTGCAGTTTCGACGAGAATTCGTCGATATTCGTAATCAGCTGAAAATTTTCGATCGGATAGACCCCCAAAACTACTTGAGAATCGAAATAAAGTAATACAGGTATATTTGTATATAAGTTTGTTGATCGGGTGGGTACATACGGCTCTCCGGTCCTTCGTATTCACGTCTTTCAGATAGAAGTTTGCGATGCTGACGGCAAACGCGTCAGGATCATCGATATCGAGGAAGTTTACGGTCATGGATCGCAGAAACTGGTTGGCATTTGACATTATCGTATGGTACAGACTGTCGTTCGTGTAGATCGCTTGAATGAAGAAAAAAAGGGAAAATCACTCGAATCGATCAATGAAAATGATGAAATTTAACGAATTCAATAAACGAATTTGAACGATCGAATGTCATTTAATGAAATAAATAGAAACTCGTGTGTGTGTGTTGATTTCCGTTGATATATTTGGAAACGTGAACGCAATGAAAGAATTGATCGATAAAGTTGAATATCTCGAAAGGCAATTAACGGGAATTGGGATATGTCCGTTGATACTGACGTGCCGTCACAATGAGACCCTCGTCAGCGACGTTACCGGCGATCCACGGGTAGTCGTTGATTTTTCTCTTGAGGATTCGTTCGATCGGACTGGTAGTGAGAAAGGCACCCTCCAGCGGTGGTTCGTTCGTGGGCAGCCACGTGTTGAACGAGCTCGTGAGACCGCGAAAAATGTCGTTCGTCGCGACGAGAGCGTAGGGCTCGATACCGCGAAGGCAATCGATAAGAACCCGTGAATCGTTCGTCGGACAATTCACGTACTCCCCGAGATCCGTCGCGTGTTTCCTGTATTCTGTATTCTCGTGATACGCCCAGAAGCATAGGGCACTTCCGCTGTGAGCTATGTACTGATTGAACAGACCTGTCGACCAAAAACATCGCCAATTTGTCCATTCCTACTGCCTACCGCCTACCTTATCCAAATATTTCCACGGATTTTTCATTGGATATCATTTGTTTCATTGATCGATTCAAAGTTCATGAGCATTAACGACAAGGCCTCGGCACTCCGAGCTGCCTACAATCATGAATTCACCATCGTTCGTACAAAATTAATATCCAATAAGAATATATTTATTAATTCATCAGTCGAATACTGGTACATTTGTAATTGGCCTTCGGTAAATTTTACATTTGACAATCAAGGATTTATTGACAATAACGTTGTCAGTATTCGGTCAATGGTACAATGAATATTTAATAATTAGGTAACAATGAACCGATGATCAAATAACGAATGCTCAGCAAAAGTCCTGTCGCCCATAATGATACGATTGATAGAAAATAAATCTTGTAATTGACAATGAATAATACATTGGCAATAAGATAATAGATATGAAATAATAGTCGATAGGAAAGGGGGACGTACAAACCGGCACTCGCGTCGGACAAAGCGTGAAGATTGACGCTTACGCTACCGGCGCTCTGTCCCGCCAGCGTAACTCTCTTCGGATCACCGCCGAATCCTCGGATATTCTCGTTAACCCAACGAAGGGCCAACAGCTGATCCTTCAGGCCGAAGTTACCGCTCGCCTCGGCGTCCCCGGTACTCAAGAAGCCCAACACACCCAGACGGTAATTCATCGTGACGAGAACGACATCCTTGTCCATCATGTACCCGGGTGTTATGAACTTTGAACCACCGCCGCCCTTGATGAACGCACCCCCGTGAATCCAGACCATCGTTGGATACAGCCTCGATCGATTCGACTCCCATTTTCGAATTCCATAGCAAATCGTTTAATAGGTACCTACACTCGGTTCGACTTTTGCAATATTTTACTTTCTCTCGACCAGTCTGATGGACCCTTCGTTTATTTATCTATATAAATTATTCGGAGAATTTTCTATACATAATCTCATTTGTATATCTTTGTTATTAATTTCAAGTCGGAATATTTCATTTATACGGTAGCCTAACCTTAAATTCGTTATGATAAATATAGTTAGGTTCTGGTTTGAAGAGAACGTTTTTTTCGCGATTTTTTACAACTGCATTCATTGTTCGTGTTTCTTGGGATACTTGGTTCACAGATTTGTTGGCGTAAATACAAATGTACGTTCCAACGTTTTTTCAATCGCCCTTCTCCTTCGTCCAAAATCAATACTGTCTCGGAATTTTGCTTTTGGGAATTGTTATGAAAAATGAACGATGATGCAGAAAAAATAATTACAATTTTGGCAACCTAAACGAATTTGCGAAAAAAATCATGAATATTCTGATCAATTAATAAAAATTCGGAAGATTAACAAAAATACTGAAAGATGTATATTAATTTTGACGAATACCAACGAGAATTCTAAAAAATAATAAAAACGTTGGCAACGAAACATACAAAATTCTAGAATATCAGTAGATTTGTTCTAGTAACTTTGATTTTCGAGTTGTCACACCAGCCTGACGACAAAAGTACCTACGTTCCACTTGCCAGAAATAAAGATTCCACTTTCAAAAAATTCGAGCGATGCAAAAAATTTACCATTGGTGCGTAAACATTCAAGTAGAGGCAATCTTCCTGTCCAACGGGGGTGCCATTGTCATCGTACTGAGGGCACTGATCGCCATCTTTGTCAGCGCGTAAAGTGCCGTTCCACGGATCGGCCGGGAGAGGATTTCGAAATCTGTTGAATCGAAGATCAAACGAGGATTAGTCGGAAAATTTGGATTTTCGAACTGTGAAAAAGTTGCTTGAAATATTGGGACGCGTATCGACGAGTTTTATGGAGGGAAATTGAATAACCTCAGAAAACCGAGGGGTGGTCTCGCATATGGAATGCCGAGAAACGCCGAAAAGTTTCGGCCACTCCTCGAGGTCAGAATCGTCCCTCGTAATTTTCCCTGGGCGACTGAGACTTCCTCCTGATTTTTCACGACACCGGAACACAACACGAGTGCGAAAAAGAGCACCGACCGAACGCACGTTCCGCCAACGGCCATGACAATTAACTGTCCATTTCTTAAGAGCCTTCGGAAATAATACTTTTTTTTTTCCAGTGTCGCTTGGGCCTCGAACTGATAAAGTCTAACGACGCGACGCTCGTTTCCACAACAATTCCATCCGCGAGCGATATCGCCGAATGACCAGTTTTCAATCCTTGCGATAACCATCATTTGCGTACACGTATACCAACAAACTTCCTAATATTTCGCCAAAAACACGTCTTCTTCGTTATTTATTCCGGAAATAATTTATTCATTATTATTATTGGATTTTATGTAAATATTAATTTCAATTGTTTTTTATTTTACTTTCCATTCAATTTAAATTATATCTATTGTTTTTTACATTTTGTTATTATTTTGTGAAAACTTTTACTTCTACTTTGTTATTATTTATCAATCTTTATTATTTGTTTAGAAAAAAGATTCTACGATTTTTTACGCTCTGCGACAGTATTTGTTTTTCATAAAAGATTTTACAATAATTGTACATTTGGTTTCTGATTGAACTATACTACATTTTTACATTGTTCAAGTTTACGTCGTTGTTTATTACTCTTTACTATTGAACTTTTATTTACATCAATTAGTTTCGAATTGATTTTTAATTCAATTAATGTCGAATTATTTTGTCATCAAATTAATGAAAATAATCATTAAATTCAATCAAACTAACCCAAAAAAACCGAAACAAATTTTGGTTACTAATTAAAATTAATTCTCAGTTGTATCAATTCCCCATTTCTGCCCACTAAACTGTATTATCTTTTATGATTTTTCCATCAGCTTATTTATAACTGTTCCATTACTAAAAGTATTTTTTATTCCTGATCCAATTTCATCAATGGCCAATAACTTTTAACTCTCGATAATTCCAAATGATCTTTTATCGAAATTAACAATGAACCATTCGTTGCTCGCACGAATATCCAATTCTTTCCAGCTGCGATAAATCTGCAATTATTTTGCGTGCGTTCGTGACCAAAAAAATCCGAGTTGAAATGGGCGGTCCTCGAATGAAGATTATTGCAACATAATTGAAAAAAAAAAAACAAAAAAAAAAACAAAGTGTACGAGGGACCGGTAAAAATTATTTTTACAAGTGGAAAGCTGCGTGCAATCTTCGTGAATAATGCGGGTGCAAGAAAGTTTCAAAAACGATCATGAATCATACGAGGCACGAGTGTGCTCGGCGAAGGGACGCCGCAACGGAACGGCCTTGGGAATATATCGTTCGGACAATATATTACGGCAAGGCGAGCTCAAACGGCATGTGCCTTCGTCCTTTCCCCGGACTCTTCAGTTGCAGTAATCGCACAAGTAATTGGCCCAAAAATAAAGTGAAAGTGCAGCGCCGAGGAAAAAAAAAAAGAAAAGAAACGAAGCCTAAATCGTTCGAAGAAACATGACATCAACGTCCCTTCTTGGATTCCATTTTTGGACTTGATTTGCACAAATTTTCTCGCACGAATCTCTTGCTTTTCGCTTCTTCGATGACGAATTTACTGCTCGCTAATCAAAACGGAAATGGTCATAAAATTATTTTCTAAAAAACACTTTGTTTTTCCAAATATATTTCAAAAAATGTTTATTTAAAATGTTCCGATGAAATACTTTTCCAAAAAATGCCTCAAGTTGTTTTTTTTTTTCAATAAACTCTTAACACGTTGATCCAAGGAACTTTCAAGAATTCGAAAACGTGGTTTTCCAAAAATTTCAAAAAATGTTATATAAAAAATGCCTTTTTCTATTGTTTAAATATATTACTGAAATATATGTCTAATTATTAGAAAAAATATTTAGCTGAAAATTCACAGCCATGTTTTTCCAAGAAATCCTCGGAAATGTTTTCGTTTTAATGTAAAATAACAAAAAATAATCATAAAAAACGTATATTTTTTGTTTTTTTTTTTCGGAGGGAACACAATCGAGCATTGATTATCACCAAAACTTTCCTCGTTCGAGTTACGAAGAAGAAAAGGGGCGTTCCCGGTTCGGTCCATGGCTAGGAATAACTTACATATCGTTTACTCGGAGGGTCAAGTTTTCTAATTAAACAGCCACGTGTCAGTGGCATACGAGTCGTAGCGAATCAATATAGGCAAGGAGGAAACCACAAGAGGCCACTAACCCTCGGTCAATAGAAATTGCCACCCTCCCTAGAACTCTCTATTTCAAACTGATGTCAGTAATTCTCCGGACAAACAAAATGTACAAAAACAAACCCAAAAATTTACTCACAATATTTATTCTGTATGTAATTATTTATTCTATATGAAAACTGGAATGTTCGTTTTACCAGAATGTTTTTCGTTCATAAAAATTTAACACTGGAGCACACCTGTGGCTGTACGTTTTCGGGTGCACTTTTCGACAACTTCAACGTGCACGTGTACCTCATGAATAACTAATCGGATGAACGAGAGACCTCGATGAAGACTTCTTTTGCTCTCGTTTTGGCAGAGTCAGTTGCACGAGAGAATTTGCTTCTTCGATCTCCGGTCTGCACATTAGCGCCGGAGAGTGGCGAGAGAGAGAGGGGGGGGGGGGGGGGGGGGGGGACGGAGTTCCAACCAACAACCGCTCCGGCACCCCTCGCTAACCCGCCCCCACTATCGCGAGCTCCTGGCCAAAGAGCCTCGTTCGTTACAACCCTGTTGATGATATACAATTCTCCAGCGTGTGTATTATGCTCTCTATTTGGACTTTTTTATCAATCCTCAAATCAGCAAGCAACGGTTCTCAACCGAACGGACCAATCGCCGTCAATGAGAGCAGACCAAATATCGTAGCCTCCCCAGCTCTCGAGTTTGACCCGATGAAGCGTCTTGCAAGAATCCGCGTCGAAAAATCTTCATTCCTTAAAATATCAAGAGGTCACGGGGAAACTGGTTGCAACAGTGTCGGCAAATCTTTAGTCCCTGCTACGAATCGAGGTTACAGAAAAGCTGCTTACAATTTTTATCGAAAAATCTCGATTTTCTGCAATTTCAGAAGGGCACAGGCCAACCGGCTGTAACTCGCGTCAGTAAAGTCCGATCGAGTTACTTGGGGGTGGAATCGCTAGTTAACGGACTCAGTCACCGATCCTACCACTAGTCCAATCCAATGCCGATCCTCACGGTCGATAAAAACGTTTTTTCCCACTGCAACGAGAAAAAAAAAGTTAGGCGCGGTTGCAGTGCCGTAAGTGCGGATGGTTAATTCAGCTCGCGTTCGTGTATCCTCGTGTAAACGAATGCAAAGGTGTGGGGAGCGCGTGTGGCCCCGACGAAAAAAAGGCATCGCGACGTAGCCCGATTATTCGACGCGCGAGGCATTTTACAAGCGAAGATCGTCGATTGTCGACCCAAAGACGAAAAGTTTTTCGGAGCCTCCTGGGGAATGATGTAATCCACTGTGGAATATAGGCGAAGCTAGAACTTTGAGGAGAGAAAGAGATAAAACGCTTGAGCCGCAAGTTTTATATCTTGTAATGAGCGCTCTTGAGGCATCGAGCGGCGAGCCGCAGAGACACTTATTTTCTCGCGCCCGGATAAAAGATATAAAAAAGTCCGGTCCAGTCCTCACCGACGTGAGACTATTCGGAAGCACCGTTCGATGAGGCACGTTCAGCAAAAACCAACGTATCTCAACCCAACCCTAGCCCTCTCCCTCTTTTCTCATATCCTCCAGATTCCCTTTCCTTTATCTTGCCAACTCTTCCCCTCCCCCTTTGTTCGACCCCGTCGTTGTTTCTTTCGTTTCGATTCACACGAGTTTGTCGTTCAACTCCACCCACCTGCCACCGAGGTAAATCCCCGATGAAATATCGATCGACAACTGCGATACACGATCCCAGGCCGAAGCCACGTTTCATCAGCCACGTGTCTTTCGATTACGAGATTCCGGTAGACGCGCGGAACCTCTAGCTCTACAAGGGCCACAAAGATACACGTGGCGCAAACTGTCAGTACAAAATGTAGCACAACGAGATCGAAGGTACTTCAGAAATCGCTCATCAATATGTTTTTTTCGAAAGAACCGACATGTTTTCTTCGCACTTTCGTATCGATCGAATGCAACTTCGTAAACTCCCGTCGACAGCGTCAACTGGAAATAGGGCATTTCAGATTGGGACCGGCAGTTGGGATTATTAAAAAAAAATCACTGGATTAAAAAAAGGTACAAGCAAGCTGAGGGAAAAATTGTCTTCTGGAAATATGTTTTATTGAAAAAAAGCATTTTTTTAAACTTTGGAAATAATCTTTTGCCATATTCCAGGACCCGAAATTTCCAAAAAAGGGAATCACGTGTTTCCAAAAAACTGGAATCTCGGTTGCCAAGGTGTACCGTTGGCTTTCGAGAAATTTCCGAGGCTGCGAAGCACAGCAATTCAAGCATGACGGAAAAAGAAAAAAAAGAAAAAAAAGAAAAAAAAGAAAAAAAAAGAAAGATTATTGGACGTTGCAGGCTTTAACGATCATGAATTGATACAACTTTATAAGTCGAGCAGCAGCCCTTGCGCCGTTGGCAAACCGTGACCTACTCTCTCCTGCTGCCCCCTCCCCTCCCCAGCCTCGTTCTCTCAAGTTGGCGCGTTACGAGCGTGAGCTCAAAAGTTGAGCGATAAAAAAGGAACGAGTCGTCTCCCGGTCCCTTCCACTCGGACCTCCTCCATTGGAGGCGCTGCGTTCGAGTCCCGGATCCTTCTCACCACCGGGAGGACGCGTGATTGCGTCATATCGAAGAAAGGCGATGCCCGCGCGAGCTCGTGGTGCGTGAGCGTGACGTTGTTGGCTCATCTTGTAACATTTAAAGCGCATCCTGCTGGGATATCATAAAAAAAACAAAGCGGGCCTGATTTCTGCTGAAATAGATTGGGAAAAGGATTTAAAAAAATGTTGGACTTTTATTAGGAAAATGAAAAAGGAAATGGAGACATTTCGCTCGAACGGAGGTTTCGAACGACGCGGGTCAACCGAAGAGAATTTTCGAAAGAAAGAAGAAACGGTCGTATTCGAATGGAAGCTTCAATGTAGTCGGTAGAGGAATGTGTCGGGTTGAAATGCCAGACCAAACGAAAAGTTAACGCATCGTAGCCTTCTCGAAAGCGTTTGTCCAATCCCACCGCTCGATCCTTCGACTCGTACTCGTCTTGGCTCGTTCTTTCGTGGCCCATCTTCGTCCTCATTTAGCTCCAAGAGTTGCCAACAGGCAGTCTCATCTTCGACCTCGATGTACCCGTCCATTATTTTATATGCACCTTTGCTGCCAGCACTCCTTAAGAGGACGAATACAGTTTTTCTTTAACGGTGCACAAGCGCACACTTTGACGAGGCGACGTTGCTGGCTCGTACGTGAAACACACGAGACCAAGCTACCTCGCCAAACGGGTAGTCGATCCGACCTTGTGACCGCATTATGCAAGAAGAAGAATCGCTTAAAAAAATATACCACGAGATATCTTCGCTCGTTCGAACATCCACGATCCTTTTACGCAAACGACATCGTTTCCCCTCTCTTACCCTCGACGAACGCCGTTTCAAATGTCACCCAGAATTCCAGATCCTATCGGGCTTTTCATTCGATCGCGGGCCTCGAGCCGTGCGGCCTCGAGCAATGACGCTTGCTCATTCCTATTCGATCGTTCAACCAAGGGCTTTCCGGACGTGCTCGTTTTTTTCCTTCCGGAAGTTCAAGGTAATGTTATTTTTCAAATGACATTTTTGCCATTTTTTCAATAGTTCATCACCTCAAATTTGATAAGCTTGATAAAAGCACTTTTGAAATAGTTATACAAATATTTGGAGGTTTCCCTTTGGAAACTTGCAGCCTAAATAATTGCCATTTCACTTCAAATACCAAACATCGGGTCATATAAAGCCAAACGAACAGTGAATTTTTCGGGTTTTCGGAATTATCAACGAGATCTTTTAACGGAGCTGGAAAATGAGCGGAAAGTTGCCGACTTACCCTGTGCCGATACCTACTCGAAACTTTCTCGGTTATCAAACTCGAGTCAATCCTCCAGAAAATCCAGTAAAACAGGAACCTACCGAATCGAGGTCCAACGCGGCAGGAAAAGCACTGCAATCGAGGAAGCAAGCGAATCGATCGGTTTTTCCATTTGGGTTGCAAAGGTGCGCAGAATCGTTGAGTCTGCGCACCGCGGTGAGTAAAAAGAAGGATACGGCAGGGTCGTGAAGGCAGGTCGAGACCAAAACAAGACGCGTCAGCCAAGAGCCCCGTGAGCTCTTCGCGTTTCCGCGTTTGTCACGGCTTTTTCTTTATTTCGCTCGTCGAGTCGCAGTTCGGTACTTCGTCTTCTTCTCAGGGAATAACAAAGAAAATAAGGAAAAGAAACAAAAAAGCGATGACACCGGGACTCGGTCACGATCCACTGTCAACGTACAATATAACGGTCCTGAGTGAGTAATCGTTCGGAGCGTTACCACGCGAAAGGTCATCTATTTGTCCTTTCCATGAATTTGTGCACCTCGTTTATTTGTTTGTTTTTTTTAATTCATGTTTCTTTACTTTTTTGAATTTCTATTTTTTTTTCCAACCGCAGAATCGAACGTTCTCCTCGGTCTCTTCGACGGTGCAACGATTAGTGCGTCTCGCTAATACGTTTTCTCACTTTTCTTTTAAATTTTTGTTTGTTTACTTTTTCAATGTTTCTTATTTGTTTTTTCAACTGAAGAACCGAATTTTTGACTCGACGTTTGTTCTTAACGATGCATCAATTTGTCCATTTCGTTTATCCGTTTTCTATGTTCCTTTATTTGCTTTTCTTCTTTTCAAGCGCAAAATCGACTCTGAAAAACGGTGAATCGTTGTTGCGGTCTGTATTATTATTGAAGGTAACGCAGCTCTCTGCCTGTGGCAACAGCCCCAGCATGTTCTCTTCCAACTGGCGAATTTTTGCTTCGCTCTCTCGTACTCGGCGCCTTCATCGAAGAAAGGAATTCTCTTCATGCACTCGGTCCTCATCGTGGGTGAGCCCAATTATCCGAATTCGAAATTCAAGCTCATTTTTCACTCGAATTCGTTGCGGACCATCCAAAGTGCAACGTAACGTGCAACCTCATTGATAAAAGCTGTCCGATTACGTAACGAGTGGACTTTTTATGCCGGTGTGCGGGGTGTGCGGGCGTCGAAAAGGATTTATACTTCTGTCCGGATGGGCTTGGCACGTGATCTGCGCTCCCGATATATTCTCCTGGAACTTTAGCTTTTTGCTACTCAACATTGGCCAGCTGGTGTACATCGTTTATCAGATGAGGCCGGTCAAGTTCGATCCCGAGCTCGAGGAGGCTTATCACACGCTCTTCTATCCCTTCAAGGTCGGATCATGGCGAATTATACGCTGATTCAATTCTTTTTTTGTTTATTGCATTATTCTAATTTTTATTATTAAATTTTATTGGTTTAATCACTCGTACTCGTTACCTCATATTTGATAACAATTTATCATTATTATTATCATTATGATATTTTATTATATTTATTATAGTGTATTATTATTAAATAATAATAAAAATGATTTACGACATTAACCAATAAGAGTCATTATCGTTGATGATTTTTTCAGATTAATCAGATTATCAATAATTACCAATCAATATTTATTATTGTCGGTAATAAATAAAAATATATAATTATTAGTGAGTAAAGTTGAAGATTTTTTTATCGCAAAATTGAAATTATTTGGACAGAGGAGTCAGTCAAGGGCATTGATGCTGGACTGTAATAATTGCAGGAGTAGGTACCCAATTGAAAATGTTTGTTGAAAATTGTGATCGCAGGAAAACCGAAAGACATCCGGTTTGGATGGTAAATTCGAAATTGTTATTGCAGGTTTCGAGGCACCAGTTCAAGAGGCTCGCCTCGCCGGAATTCGCGACGATAATGTCGTTACACGCCGGTGAGGCGTACGCTATGCAAAACCTGACGAGGACGGACAGACTAGGCTTGCTATTGAGCGGCAAAGTCAACGTACTCAGTGACACTAACTTTTTACATCCGATACTGCCGTGCGAGTTTTTGGACTCGCCGGAGTTCGAAAGTTCACGAGCTTCGGTCGACGATAAGTTCAAGGTAAATTCGATCGACAGCGATAAACTTCGATGAGAAACAAATTAATTACATTTCTTCATGAATTAATTATTCATTGAAAACTTGATCAAGTTTAGCGCTCAAACGTGCATTCTTCCAAAGACTTTATTTTCGTTAATACTCTTTTATGAGTACTTTTATTTGTTTGTTTATGTTTGCTGGATGTATAAAGAATAAACAATTTGTTCAGGTCTCCATCGTCGCGGCCAGTTCCTGCCGATATTTGTACTGGCAGAGAACAGCCCTGGAATACTTGCTGGTGAAAGAGGCTTACTTGGCAACCGTATTGACAACCCTGGTCGCTCGTGACATTGCCACGAAACTCTACGCCATGAACAATAAGGTATTTTTCAATAGCTATACATGGAATTATTGATAGTTTGTTTATGGAAAAAACTCGTCCACGCTCGATAATTTTTCATCAAGTTTCATTATGATTATTCAAATTTGTTTTATCTTTCACCGTGAATGAATTGAATGATTTTCACTGTTAATTTACTATTATTTATTGCACGATGATCAATCATATAAAATAATAAACATAGAATTATTCATATTCCCTGATAAAATGATTAAATATTTTTTTGTCACGAAAAATCATTCGGTAAATGATACATTTTTTTGAAAAAATGAATAATTGATCCTTTCAACTGTTAGATAGTCACGGATAAAGGTTCTCATTTGGATATAAGACTGCCATCTATAAGTGCTGGTTTAGGCATAACTGGTGAATATCGAAGTCCCAGAGCCTCGAGACAGGCTCTCATACGCCGAAAAGACAAGCTTCCTTCGAACAATGGTAATTCAAATAGATCCGTAGCCTCAACATATTCCATACGATCGTACGAATTTTGCAATCGAGAATTTTTTTTTTTCAGCTCGGAATAAGATTCCGAGCTGAATTTTAGCATGGGCCTTCTTACTATTATTCCATTAATATCTTTTGACAATTCTTTTATTATCTTTATTATATTTATCGTTATTCCTAACAGATTGATATTGTTATTCCTATTAATAATGAGAAGAGAGCCAAACAAGGTTTCGGAACGTTAGCATTTGTATGTTGATGCAAATACGTAAAGTTTGTATCGATCGCAGTGAGCGGTGGAAAGCACAAGGATCGAGCGTTGAACAACCTGACGAAGCTCGGTGCTCCGAACATGGAGCCACTGCCGGAATTGCCTTCGTGCGACGATCTCGCTTCGAGCGGGGTCGAGAGTTGGCTCGACTCGTCGAGCAAGTATCACAGCTGTGAAATTGTCGACGACGAATGACAAACGGCCTCCGTCGATACTCTTGGCTCGCGCGACAATTCTTCGCTGGAATCGACGAGTTGAGAATTCGACGGGGAGCCCTTTATTGAAATCACGTGACCATCGATCGATCGATCCTTTCACATCATCCAACGGATCTAAGAACGGAAGAATCCGCATGAGTTCCCGATTAACGAAACAACCGATTCGTATCAAATTTCATTACATTTGAGTTTGAGGACACGACGAACATTGCCACGTGACACACGAGTGCGAGAGACGATAGACCCTCGGTGCCATCCTCCTGAATCCACATTATTCCTTTCGTAACGATTCCTTCAGCCTTTTGAGAGAATAGTCCTTTCAACGTTTCCGAGTGGACGAAGGCGTATTCCTCGCGTTGGTCGTGCCCTCGGAGAGAGAGAGAGAGAGAGAGAGAGAGAGAGAGAGAGAGGGAGACAATCGCAGATTTCATTCCTCATCGAATTTTTCCCTCTCTTCCGACAAACGAGTATCCTTAAGGGGCACCAGTGAATTTATTCAATATTTCGAATATTTTGTCTTCCGAAAAAAAAACTGAATTAATCCAGAATTCCAGAATTAAAGTCAGATTTTATTTCAATTGAAGAAAAAAACATGGACGGACGAAACGTTTATGGGAATTGGCAGCGGTCAATTCCCATTAGCCTTCGACACGATCCGCGTCTTTTAGCCGTTTAAATTATGTTCGAATCGCGAAGAAAATAAAATTGATGGATCGAACCGTAATGGTAAATTGACAGCTGTCAACTTCCACCACGTTCGAGCCAGTGCGCGCACGCGTCGGTAAATTTATTTTCTCCTCCGATAGAACGTTTTTCTCTTGCAAAAAAAATCTTTTTGGGCAATCAAAATCTGATTTTACTTCGAAAATAATTGACAGCTGTCGACTTCCATCAGCGTTATCTCGGTCAAAGGGCACCAGCGAATTTTATTATTTTTTCGAAAGTGTCTTCTTCCCGAAAAATAAATCATTGATTCGGGATTTAAAATAAGATTCCGTTAAAATCGAATAAAACAAAAATTAAATATTCAACCGTCAACTACAATCAGCATTTCGATCGCACTCGGCCTACGCGAATTTTCCACGTTTTCGTAATTTTCCATTAACGCAATAAAAAATAAAGAAAACGACGAGTCTCGCAAACTTTTTTTTCTCCATTTTCTAAAAATTATTATTAAATTCGTTTCGATCTCGTCGAATTTAGCAATAACACATTTGTACGATGTTGTAAAGCGTTGTTTATTGTAATCATCGGGTTAGTTGGCTATACAAAAAAAAAAAGAAAAAAACAAACAAAGAGAGGAGAAAAGCGATTATTGTCATTATTATCTTGTTGTAATAAACGTTTGAATAACACGTTTCGTCTGGCTGGTATTCGCGTTTCTTTTTTTTCGTCACTGGTAACGATTAAAATTGAGAATGGAGACAAATGGGTGACAGGGTACGAGATATCAAACTGAAATGTTTTATTGCAGCGTTAAATCGTGGCGAGGATCCAAAAGTGAAGGTCGCTCGTAAGCTTCTTTCCAGCGTCCAGTTGCACACTTTTTTTTCCCTCGTCTTTTCATCAGTGCTCCATTTACGAATGTTTCGTATTTCGCGGCTTCGAGCGGCCGGAAGTCATCGGGATTTATGTCCGAAATAAAAGAGTGAAGGGAACGAATAATACAAATAAATGAAGAAAAATAATAAATAAACGAAGAAGAAGCGTGGAAAAGCAAAAAGGGTAGAAATAAAAATGAAAGGGAAAGAATTTGGCGTGGCCGGTATGATATAAAGCTGCGATTATTGTCATCCGGTGCATCGACTATTTATCCGCTTTACGAATAGCCGTGTCGCTCGGGACACGAACGTTCGTTTGTTTTTCGTCGAAAAAGATTAAAAAAAAAAAAAAGGTCGTCGAGGAAGAAGCCACGAGATCGTGAATCGAACACACGCGCGACGTCGAAAAGGTGGCAATTTGTAAGGAGGGAAAACGAAACCGCTGTTATTCTGGCACTGGACCAAACCTCGTTCATCTTTCGGGATCGTGCTGAGGGTAACATCGACCTCCCGAAATCCCTCGCCTTAAAAATAAAAATCAAGCGAAACAAAAAAGGAAGGAAAGCTCATTTGTTTGGCTCAAGGTACGAAATTTTTCGTCGAGATGTTTAATCGCTCGACCTTCAATTTATTCCGACCCCGATGCTTCTCAAAATCGCAGCCCTTCGATATCGATCCCTCATCTTCGATTCCTTATGATTTACGATGATTTTTAATCGCCAAATGATTTTCCAAAACGAGCATCTTCGTCGATGCTAATTGAGGATTCGAGTGAAATAAAGTTTCCAAGTCGGAAACTTGGAAAGTGAGGGGATTCACTCCTCAAGCTTTTGGTAGGCTGAGATGTTTTCCTGATAAAAAGCAAGCCCAATTTTCATGCAAGAAATGCAAGAAAGAGATAATAAATTTCGACTCTCCCAAAAACGATGATCCAAGTACGTTTTTTCTCCCCTCCGACGTCCATCAAGAGCAAGTGTTTGGCACAAGTGTCATCAAAGTTCCATCAAAAAGACACTCAGAAGTCACTCCAAAAATCCAAACAAACCCAAACAAAAATCTTTCGAGGACTAACAAAATAAAAAAAAAGTGTCTTACTCTTCCGATGATTAATCCAATTCTTTTTGTCCCCTCAAAGACTCGTAGAAATGATAATTTCACGAAATCAAGATAGTCACGGTTTTGCTGGGGTGCATTATCGACTGCAGCGCGTAGCGACTTGTGCTCGCGAATAAAATAATAATGATGAATGAAAGAACGTTAATCAGAAAACAGGAGGCAAGAAAGTGAAAAGAAAAATAAAACACGCAAAAAGGAAAAGAAAAGAAAAGAAAAGAAAGGGATAAATATTGTTTCGCGATGGCGACCGGTGTTCCTCGAATAACTCTTCCGAACGAGGGACCAAGAGAGACGACGTGAAATCCAACGTTTTTGCTGTGGCTCGCTACGGCTCTCGTTATTTATGGAAAGTCTTATCAAGCCGGTTGAATCTCTTCGGAACGTCCAATGCGCGATCCTCGTCGATATATACATACATAGGTACGTATATACATATACGTGTATATTATTGGATCGAGTTGAGGAGTGGCGGCGGATAGGGGGTAGGTGGCAAGGGAGGCAACGCAACGGCCATTAGGAAGATCGCTTTATTCCGTGAAAGAAATCGTGACCTGATTATCAAAGTCTTGCGGAACGGATAAAATGCCTCGTATATGCCAAGGCCCCTCTGATGCTTCGGCCTCTTTCCGAGCTTGTACCGATTTCGGCTTTAACAATCGCGAACGTGTTAGGGCGTGGAAAATACCGAATCTAAAAGACGGAAATTCACCGATCGTTTCAGTGGATTTATCGTTCGATCGTCAAAAGATCGATCGGAAGCTCTTCGAGAATCCTCCTGATGCTCCTGATGCTCCTGAAAGTGGAGTGGAGGCATTTTGGTATCGGGGTTGGAAATATCAGTGAAGGTAGGAAAATCTGGGTTAGACCCAATGATGACTCTTATCGGAGGACGGAAAATGGAGAATGGCTTTTTGAAGATTTTTCGATTGTTAATACAGATCGAAAGAAAGATCCTGCTTTTCATTCCGATTCTTACTGGATTTTTTATTCTGATTGTCTTTCTCATTCACCTGTTGATTCTGATCCTCATTTCTATTTTTATTCGAATCCTGATTTCCTTCCTCATTCCGATTCTCCTTCTCCCTCTGATGCTGATTTTGATTCTAAAACCCTGATGATCCTAAAAGACGCTGC
Source organism: Ophioninae sp. B BG-2022a (assembly GCA_030522765.1). Taxonomy (NCBI): domain Eukaryota; kingdom Metazoa; phylum Arthropoda; class Insecta; order Hymenoptera; family Ichneumonidae; species Ophioninae sp. B BG-2022a. The sequence continues at coordinate 42,387 of JAPYZJ010001975.1, forward strand.
AATTTGTAGAATTTCCGTGCCAGCTCTGGAAGGGTAAAAAAATCTACATTGATCCCGATGAGTACCAAAACAAGCGACTACTTCGCAACAGCATCAAAGTTTCCTCTAATGAATAGAATGAAGACTGAAGGGAATGAAAAATGACTCGAAACATGAAAAAAAAAAAAAAAAAAAAACAAAAAACATGAATCGTTATCTATCCTCATTCGCAAATGGTTGGTGAAATACTCGACTGAATCTCCGAAAGAGCACGCACCCTTCGTCCTGAACAGGAAGAAGGAGCGGCGTGGAAACGAAATACACGAAGGGCTGCGTAAATATATAGACTGATTCGAGTACTCGCGTACAGGTAGGTCGTAGATAAAGATCGCGTGAAATCGTTGAAGGTCCCTTATTCCTGAGTCGAAAATCCGAATATATCAAAGATGCAAATAGGATTTCGGTTCGATCGATCGACTCTGCAGGACCAATTTACCGAGGCAGTTAACGCTGAAATCGTAATCGGTATACCCAAAAGGAGATTCTTGTATTCGTTTGATACAGGTTTGTTAAATTGCATCGGTGGAATTGTGGGGGTTGGCAAACTGGATTGTAAGGGAGCTTCGACTGATTCTCATTGATAGTAACCGTGCTAATGTGGTTTTTCGTGGCCTCGTCAAGCTTTCCTCGCTGAATCGAAAAGCTTCTGTACTTTCTCGAGAGGCAGAACTGGTTCGGCCTCTCTCCCACCTCCAGGCCCTCCCACCAAGCTTTCCCTTCCGAGTGGCAAGGTCCGGCTTTCTCGACCAAGTTTGCCGTAGTGATAGATAACGAAGGGAAGCTTGAGGGGTGCCAGGAAAGAGAGAGATTGATCAGGCCAAACGGAAACCCAAGGTCGAAACGGCATCTGCAAGTGTAATCGGTAAAATACCACGTGTACTCTACTACGAGTCCAAACAGTGCTGGATCTATCGGACGAATATCCGGCCTTGGACGAATTTCAACATCAAGACTGGAGTTTGATTCGGTATGCAAAATAAAACAGTTTTCGAAGCAAACTTTCCTTCATTTTGGAAAAACGTTGGAAGATAGTATAATCTTCAGTCTCGGTCGATCTTTCCAATCATTGAGGCTGGATTTAGACGACATTTGGTATTCCAAAGTCTGTTTCAGATCTTAACCAAATGTGGTATTCCAAAATTTCATTCCTATCCTAATCAGATCTTGTATTCCAGAATCTCATTCATAACCTCCCAGTTCAGATGTTCCAGCGAAGCCACTTTAATACTCAGACGTAGGAGCAAAAGTTGCAGAATTCTAGAACCTCATTTGTTCAATCCCTTTGCTTGACCATCGCTAAGTACCAGCAGCGAGTGAACGATTGAATTCTCGATAACTGAGGACTGTCCAGAATCCTACTCCTGACGGCTGAGCACCACTTCTCGATGCAGGACCCCGTAAAGTTTCCCAATTTCTTGCCCAATGAAAGTGCCCAACGAAAACATCCGGCACTCCGGAACACATCCGGGGATTAACGTTCGATCAACGTCATCGGGCCATCGAGTATTTTTTCCGGGTCGTTTGGTCGAATCGGAAGGACCCATATTTTCTCGAACGACTTTCGGCCGTGCCATGCTCAGCGGAGGCCCTTGTACTTCCCCGTGCTTGATACGTTTGACGTACAGGACGCGAATCCGGCGATAGGACGATGAAAAAAAGTTGGCGGTCGACGGTGATAATTAAGAATGAAGGGAGGATTGTCAGGCTGTAGGGAGTAGGTTGTTCACCACGGGGTGTCACGCACGTCCCGTCGTGATGAGGAACGTCCGATGATCCGGCATCGGCACGCGACGTTGAAAAAAAAGAAAAAAAAAAACATAAAGGTACAAAAGAACAGGAGAAAAGAGAAGAAAAAGCAAAGGGGAGTAGACCACGTAGGTATCTGTAGTCATCGCTCGTGCGAGGTAAATTGCTGGTCTGCACGTTCGCCAGTCGTGTGATGGAAACAGTTGTATCGGAATAACGAGGGGAGAGTACCATCGTCCGTCTTCGTAGCGTTGATGCCGAATGATGGACAAAGCTTTGCGGCTGGGTATCCTCTGTCGACTGTCATCAGGAAAGTCCTGGAACTTTTGACGGATGCCAGAGTTTGGTCGTTGGGGCTACCAGCTGGTAGCTTCCAAAAGGTCGATGACGTTCGACAGGGGTTCGAGTCTAACTTGGCGATTGTGACAACGCTCGGATTCCCGAATTGGAGAATGAGAAAAATCTTTTATCCTTCATTATAGGCCATAGATATCGATCGGTGAAATGAATTACTCAACAGCTGGCAGGCGAATAAAGAGGGAGACGTCGAGACGTCTTTATAGACCCCTGATACCAGACGGTTCATGATCGTGTACGTACCCTTCGTACCGCAACTCTTGACAAGTGTGCACTTTCGACCCAGTCTTCTCGTGTTTACCGAAGCAGCTACCCGTTTTACTACGGAACTGCTAGCGTTCTCGTGCCCCGATCTTTTATCAAAGCTCGTAAAACGGGATGGATCGGAGAGGAAACGAGATCGAAGGGGTTAACTTTCTTTTTTATCTTCGGTTCAATATTAACCTGGAAGGATCAAACGCTTTTCGAAAGGTTCGCTTGTACATTGGAGAATCAAGGTTCGTTATCTTAATTTTTAATTTCGGTTAATCGATTATTGGAATCTGCTGAAAATGGATTTGTTAATGTTTACGGAAAGCGAGCTGCATATTTATTTTTTTTGGTACTCCAAAGAATATGGTGCAATTGACACGGAAGATTTTTTCATAACGGTGGCAAATTCATGAATAAATATGAAAACAATATCGATTTTCAACATTCGATTCAATCAAGCATCTGTAATTATGTACACTCCTTGACTACGGCAGTGAAAATAAATTCTATGACATTTCTGTAATAATTTGAAATCGTGCCGAATTATGAACGTATATTAATTTGATTGTAATATTTATTAACAATAGTTACAAACTATAAACAATTATTAGAAATATTTAATATTTCCCGATTGACTGGCAAAAAGACGATTTATCTTTTGAGGTTATTTGACGGCTCGACGGATCAAAGCAATTACGACTCGTGGCCGTGATTCGTTGGATAGCGTTGATAAATCAATTCGCAAATGTGTTCGCGGAGATTCGGATGTTTCGGGTAGGCGTACGCTCGTGGAACAAGATCACTCGAATGTATGCATTTTGGGGCTCGTAGAGCCTCGACACAACGGGACGAGGCTCATTACGGATACATAACGTGCGTGGATACGAGTCCGGCGATGCACCTGTGAACATCTCGCAAATAGCCCTTTGGTACTGTAGCTCGTAGTACAAGAGCCGGGCTAACGCGGCCTGTCGAGTTAAGCTCGACAAGGACGATGCCCCCTCGTACCCACCGGGTGACCGAACGAGTGTGCGGGCGTGTCTACGCGTGTCTATACGTCGAGCGAGTAAGCTCGATTACCATCCAAACTCTCCGGAAAGACTTCTCGCAGTCTTTTCGTAACACCTCAAAGGCCATTTACAATCTCCTTTTTTTTATGCGCGTCGGTTCGCAAAAAAAGAATTGGTTAACTTTTTTGGAACTCTAAGATAAGTCGATGGGTTATTTATTATTTTTTATGACACTTGTGGTTATTTGTGTGCTTTGGATATTTGGTATATTTTTAAATTAATGTTATCAATTATCAAACGAGACAAGTATTACAATGTATTTTGTTTCTTTTCAAATTTTGTACAATTAAGTTTCGTGGATACGTCGATATATGTATATATCTGTGTACATTCGGGAAGAGAGAGAGAGAGAGAGTTTTCCCGAGTAAGGAAGTCTATACGGTGCTGCCATCTGCTCGGAGGGCGTGGCGCTAGTTCCACCCTCGAGCCTAGTCCGAGGGTAGGATCGGAGCGCGTCGGAGCGCGTCGGAGCGCGTCGTACGGTGAGGACGCACACGTTCCGAAGAGCGAGAGAGCCAGAGGAGAGTAGTGGATCGGTGTTGGTGTTTGTCAGCCTTAGCCGTTAGTAGTAGCAGCAGCAGCAGCAGCAGCAGCAGCAGCAGCAGCAGCAGCAGCAGCAGCAGCAGCATCGGGCAGAGCGAGCCCTAGGATCGTTTCGCGGAGCCCCTCCGCCCGGTGGGCCGCCGCCGTGTCGTCCTTACCCCCCCCCCGTTCGATGTCTCCGACGAGCCGTGCGGATGCGTCCTCGATTATTCGTGTGCGTCTAGCGCGTGCACGCGACGAGATCTCGCCAAGTGAGAGCCCTCGCTATTGCGAGCCAACGCGCTGACCTTACGCGCTGACCTTACGCGCTGACCAACGCGCTGACCAACGCGCTGACCAACGCGCTGACCAACGCGCTGACGAGAGTTCGAAAAGTGCCACGGGAAAAGAACGCTCGTCATTAGCAACGATTCCAATTTTTTTTAACCCTCCGTCTGTACCCCCCATCCCCGCACCGCCTCCCTCCTCCCGGTTTCCTTCCCTTTTCGAACGTCGGAGAGGGTTTCGTCGCGATGAAAGTTCCGTCGCGCTCGTTCGCGAGAGGAAGAGGAGATGCGTCGGTTGGAAGGAGGAGGAGGGATCGTGACAGCGTTCGGAGAAGCCCCGAACTCGAGTCAATCAACGAAACGAACCTTGAAGAAGCTTCAACGACTCTTGTCCGACCGGAGACACCGGATTATTTTGAGTGACCGTTACGGTGGACCGTAAACGCGAGACGAGATTCCACCAGCTCGAAAATACACCAGTCGGTTACTCCATGAATCCAGGATCACCCGGAGCTTGCTTATTTTCGTCGAGGACACTCCGGTCTCTTCTGGATGTCCCGGAGTGCCCGAAGGACGTTTAGTCGAGTATCGACGGTTCTGGGAGCTCCGAGTTGTCAAGTTTGCTGCATCTCTGCTCCTCCCGTCGTCTCATCAGTGCCAAGTTTGCTTCCGTTTGGACGCGTCGTTTCTCCAATTTTTCTTCGAACGGAACTTTCGGGCTCAAAAAATTTGTCTCTCCTCGTCCCGGTCGTCTGTTTTCCCTCGAGGAGAGCAAGCGGATAAAACGTGACGCGAAAGTGGACACCGCGGGCTGGCCGAAAATCGTGAACGGAGCAAGCGTGAAACGTACGCGATATCCATCTCGTAGCGTGGACTCGTGGGTGGCCCTTGAAGAGGAGGACGACGAGGAGGAGGGAGGGGAGGCGTGTGTTGGATTCGCCACTGATACCAGCAGGAATCTTCGATACATCTCCGGTTCTACCAACGTTCGTGTTTGCTCCAACAGCGGAGACCCCGCAAACTTCTCTACTACTTGTCTGACTCCGCACTCGCCTCCTCCACTCGAGTAGTACGATACTGCGTCTGGTGTCACGAGGAACAGTGCTACCCCAGCCACGCTACCGCCCCGTCCTTCTCTTCGCCCTTTCAGTTCCTCGTGATACTCACCCCTCGATATACGAATCTCGATCGGACAAAGAGTTCAGTGGTTACCGCCGGTACTGCTCGGGCGAACGCGAGATCAGTGCAATTCGAGAGTCTGAACAACATTCGTTTACTTTTCATCGTGCGAAAAGGAAATCCATTGTATTTATGCAAATTTCCTCATTTTTTTCTTACATTTTCGATTCAATTCTTTTTTTTTTTCGTTATTTTTCCTTTCATTTTCCATTAGATTTTATTTTTCATTTTTCGTTATTGTTTTCGGTTCACCGAGTGCGAAAAATATTTGTCATTGCACAAATTAAAAAAAACTCGTATTTTAAAAATTCTCGCAGTTTTTTCGGGTTTCCGAACCCGAAACGAAAAAACCAAGGATTTATTGTTTTTCGCAAATCGTTTAAACATTCGAACGATGTGAACGCGACGAAAAATAAGTACTCGGGTGGATTCGTAATTATTCGTGGTTTCTGGTGGAAAAGGGGGACAAATGGGAATGGCTATGGGGTTTCGAGGGAGGGTTTTACTTTTTACGGATAGTGGAGCGTGGATGTAGAATTAATTGAACGAACGGTGTAATTGATGATAATTAATGATGGTCGTTGAATAATAATAATAATAATAATAACAACAACAATATTATTAACAATAAAAATAATAACAATAACAACAACAACAATAATAATAACAATCGATACAGTGTACAGCGATAGCGAAGCATCGCGGGTAATATCGCTCGCGTTGAAACAAATGTCAATTGCGATGGTGTTGCACGCGACTCGCGAGGCGATCAGCATCATCGAAGAACCATCAGCCTGCCTCGTAGGAAATAAAGTGACAACGGAGACGACGATCAGCCCGTGTAAATCGAAGCTGCGTTACACGTACAGAAGACTGAGCTGCATTATCCAGCATTCCGAACAACATATCGCATATCCACCATAAGGTAGGATGTTCGAAAATAGAGGGGACTGGGCTCTTGGAAAACGTTGTGGATTCCTGTGCAATGCAGGATGATCGAACTTACCTCGAATCGAGGTCCCCGCCGTCAACGATTTTCTCATTTTTTCACGGTCCCATCGGCTGTCGATTCTGCATCATTATCGGTAGTTGGGCTCGATTCTTGCTTATCCAATATTTGTTTATTCGATCGTTGCTAGATTAGATTTTTTTACAGTGTTTTTGTTTTTTTTTCAATTTGTTCATTTTTTATTTATCGACTGTTCGTTGATGCAATTTTGTTTATCCGATTGTCGTTGGTTCAGATTATTGGATACAATTTTCGTTGATACAATTCTGTTGATTCAATTTTTCTTGATTTAATTTATGTTTGTTCATTTTTCATTTGTAAAATTTTCGTCTGCGTTAATCCAGTGGTAAATTCAGTTCTCGTTTATTCAATATTTAAAGGCACAACCTTTGTTTAGCCATTTTGAGTAAAGCACACACCCAAACAATCGTTTTTCCAATTTGTATCAATTTGACAATTGTTTGTTCAATCGAGGAGTAAATAATCGCGTAGTTGGTACCGCGGGGGCCCGTGAGGAGGGGTGCATTCGCGGCAGTTGCCTCAATTGTCCAGACCCGTTGAACAATAATAGCCCTGTAACTGGCGCGAGTTATAGATTTGGGTAGCAGCTGTCGAGATATATTAATCCCCGGCAGAGCTGCACAGGACGTTGCAGCCAGTTGGAAGAGCGAGCAAGCGTCGAGTCACGTTTCCGTCTTCGACACGCACGTGCACGCCCTTCGGTGCGATACAAACGGAGAACCGTGCGTCCCTTCTCGTACCCTTTGACCTCTGCCGCTGCCCCCTCGGCTCCAAGGGGCCCCCTCGGCCCCTTGGAGGCCTTCCCTTCGTCCAGCTTCCGTCGCCGGCCTTATCGACGCGAATTTACCGGGTTGTCCGGAGAGTGCCTTACGCTTCGTGCGGACGCGAAGAAGAGCGTGCACGAGTGCGGAACGCTAGTGCATTAATCGAGGAGTCCGTGCGCGCGACGTCGATGCTTGCCCACTACTTTTCGTTGCACTCGCTTCGCTAGGATGAGTCGGTGTCGTCGAACCCTCACATTTTTCCCTCTCTTTCACTTTTTTTTATCTCTTCCATTTTTTTTGCTTTCTTTTCATCTGTTGCATTCGTTTGGCTTTATTGGGCTTTTAATCGCTGCGATGTTGACTGTAATACGTAATCGGCAACATCCCATCATTGGCATTTCAATGAAAAATATAAAAAACATAATAATTGGCATTGCTATTAATAAAAAATGAAAACAAGTAATTCCTAAGATTATTATTATAAGGCCATGATCTAAATCTTATTCACGAACTTGCAAACGCGTCGTTATTATTATTATTTTTTTTAATTATTAATTACAGTCCTTCCTTTCACTCGTTACGAATGCTCTTTGTCTGAATTTTATTGCGAATTCATTATTTCCCATGACGAGTAATTTTCAGGTATAACGAGGGAACTAAACGAGACAATTTTTTTTCCCTCGCGCTACTGGAAAATTACTCGCGATGTGCTAGCAGGATTTTGTCAGGCTTATTCCAAAGTGAGCAGAGGGTGCGTTCTTTGTCCTCTTTTGTTTCCTTTTTCCCCTTTTTTTCTTCAATTAACATTGTTGGAGACTCGCGAGCCGTTTCCTCGCATTTCCGTTCGATTCGAGTACAAAGCACGACTTGCCAATACACTTTCCGTGTGGCGTTCGTTCGGGAATTCGCAAGCCCGAACTATCGCGTTTTTATTTTCATTTGCTGGCGGCGGGCAAGCTCGCAAAAAAAAAAATCTTCGCAGAACAAATAATTTCCGAGCATGCGATATTAGCGAATTACTGTATTACCTGTTGCTGCTTTATCGCTCGGCCGTTCCTTGCCACTCTTTCGTCCCCGTCTGTTTCTCTCTTTGCAACAAGAATAACATACTTAATACTTAAAATATCAGGGAATATTATAACAAATAATAGTATTCCAAAGTAATGGTAGTTTTAATAATACTAATTATAATTTATCACTATTATTATTATTGCTGAAAACCGTAATCATTATTGTTATGATTTTTGAGAAATTTCATTATTACTATTATTATTATTATTATTCTATGGGACTCTCTCTCTTCGAAGTTTTTGAAATATCACTGCTTTTTCAATTTTCGGACAAAAGTTGTTAATCAGGGCTTGACAATAGAAACCACTCGATCAAACGTCTCTCTCCCTCTCTCGCTCTCTCTCTCTTTCTCTCCCCTCTCTTGATATGATAATATGCGAGACAAAAAAAAACAAAAAAAAAAAATGTTCGCCTCAGATTTGTCCCGAGAGAACCGGAAAAACACGATTCGTTCGGCCCTCGCTGTCCATACGCGTGACATCGTGGCCAAGTAGTATTTCAATTCCGTGTCCGTTTTTTTATTCGCGCCATTTTTCAGAGATCAGCAAAGTCGAACGGGGCGATAACTACGAGGCCCGTTTATTTCGAAGATTTACGAAACGAGATAAATTTATGGTTACCGAAAATATGTCGAAATAAGGAGAGTATGAAAATCGAGAGAGGTGCAAAATAAGAGAAGAAACTAAATAAAAAACAAAAGGAAAAAAGGAAATAAAAAAAAAAACAGAGAATCGTCTCCTGTACGGACACGTAATTTAACATGGGCGCATAAAAGTCCCTGACGTGATATACGCGTCGAAAGCTACCACGGAATACGAATGGACGTTATTTGGTTTTTTATTTATTTTTCCTCGTGTGTGACTCTTTGAATAGTCCTCTTGCGAGTTTCCTTGCGAAAAGACTCTTGCGTCTGGCTTCTGGATACAGCTATTACTTATATTGAGCTTTATTTCAATTTTTTTGTTTCGCAAAAGCTTCTCTCCGGGAGATTCATACGCGAGAATTCGCCTCAGCTCGAACGAAAAAAAGTCATCGTGCAGGTTGCAAAGAATTAAGTGGGTCATAAAAATCCACCTGTGTCGCGAAGACGACGCAAAGAAGGATCGGGAGAAAAGGAAAGCTTTGGAATGTCGAGGGTTGGCTCGAAAAGCGAACGAAAAGATTTTCTGCTCGTCTAGGCCGCGTCGATTTTTATTTTCTTTCTCATTTCATTTTTTTTATTGAATCTATTTATATTTCTGTTTTTTGTTTGAGTTTGACAATTTTTTAATTAAATTTATTTTCACTCCTGTTTGTTTTTTGCGATTATAAATTGATTTTTTTTTGCGGTGATCAGCGACGTTTATTATTTTCCCGATTGGATTTCCTTTGGCTCCTGGAGTTTTCGAGCGACCGCAGAGCTTTCATTTTCGCGTTCTCTTTTAATTACGAAAATACGATTGCAATTCGCGAAATTAATTAGGCCAAGGAAGGAAGAAACGAGGAAGGATTTTCCCGGAACCGCAATGAGCCCCTTTACCCCAATCTTTTACATTTCCAACCCCTTTTGTACACAGACAATAATTCCCCGATGGAAAATTCACAATGGGACTTGTGTACGGGAAAATATGAAGGAAAATTGAGGAAAAAATCAAATTCTTATTTCTCGTTTTGGACAATGAAGTATGATGTACGTGGCCACGAAATACTCCTCCGGCTTTCTTTATTCCCATTGAAATCCTCGAGATTTCATATTTCAAGTGCTCTTATGTGCCACGTGGATAAATCCAGGATGGTGATCGTTGGGACTGTCCCCATAGCTTCTGACAACCGACGCAAAGATACCGCGGGACTCTTGTGTCTTCTTCCGTACTTTCTACAGGGTGGTCCAAAAAGTCACGTCCGATAAGAACGTATACGTTCGTTTTCAGGTTTTTGAAAAAAAGGCTGTTTAATTTTTCCCTTTCCATCTTTTTTATTTTATTTTCGAGAAGAAAGGATTTCGTATAGTTTTTTCCGTTTTGTTTATTTGCGAGAAAAAAGGATTTTGCATTTTTCTCCATCCAGCTTTTTTTATTTTCGAGGAAAAACAATCTTTTTTTTTCGTTGTGTTTATCTTTTTCTCTAAAGTTTTCGAAACAAGTCAAGATATTATTTCAGAATGGAAAAAAATAAGAATAATAATAATAATGAATTGCTACATTTCAACGACTTCATTTTTTGACAAATAAAAAAATAGAATTGTACTTTAGAAAATTAAATTTTGACAAATCAGATTTATTTATTTATTTTTTCATTTAATTTGTTAAATAATTAAATTACATTTAATCTGAGAAATCAAATTTTAACGGGGTATATTTTAGCGAACTAAATTGAATCGAATTTTATATTATTTTCTGGCCACCCTGTCTATCCAACAATATTTTCTCTCTCTCGAAGATTCGTATCGTAATAACGCGCGTCCCCCACAGTTTCGAAGACATAAAAGGTATCGAGTCTTTTCTATCTCTCGCTGGGTATACATGAATATATCGATCCGTGGGCTCGTTGTATCATCCCGGAAAAAGCCATTCCACCTTGAAGATCTGGAACATTTCGAAGCAAATTTAATGAATCTTGAAATAAACTTTCAACAATGTTAATTAATAACCGAACAAGCTAAATGTAATTTTAAACACGTACCTACGACGTTATTCAGGCTTAGGAATAAATTTTCAATTCCCATTACTTATTCCATTTTTATCGAACGCCCCATCCAATAATGCCAATAATGCCAAAAACGCCACTAATACCGCACAAAGCGGTATAAAAATGTTCGTAACCTCAAACTTTTTTCACGAAAAACAAGATACGAGAAAAATTAAATAAAAAATAAATAAAAATAAAAAAAATCTCGAATTTTAGCAGTCGAACGTTCGCGAGAATAATAGCTTTGAGGAAATGGTTATTTCAGATACAGATATATGTGTTCGCGGTGAAAAAGTAACGAGCGATGCCAGGAAATTGCCCAGTAAAAAAACCGAATAAATTTCCACTGGGAATATACGTGCCCACATTTGTGCATTCATTTTTCAGCGACGAACAGGTTTCATGCACGGAAGCTCCTCCATTGTTATCAGCTTAAAAAAAAGAAGAAAAAAACGCTTCCTGAATTATCAGCATCGCCGGTTATACTCGTTGCATAAATATCCATTGTTTAACTTGGCCATCGGAAAAAGGTCTCCCAGGGAGGGCAAAGAAAATCCTCAAGGTATTCATAGCGTCGCGAAACGTAGCTCAAGCTCCCAAGAATCTCTCCAACATTTCCTTTCCCCTTCGTATCTCGTCGTCTTGTTTAATCGCCCAAGAATTTTTCCTCGCAAATGGAACTCCGGATTGGCGCCATCTCTATCTAATAAAACCAGTGAAATGTCAATGTGGAAGTGTCAATTTAATTTTTCGAAAAAACTCGGTCGATCTTTTTATATTCAAAAACGGAGAAAATTCTCAATTCGAATGTCGATATATATATATATATATTTTTTTTTTCTACACGAATTCCGAATAAATATTAATTCATTTAAATTATGGTTCTTTAACAATGAACTTTTAAAAATAATAAATAAATAAATTTATTTTCCTACCCCATTCAATTAAGTTGCACTTTCCAATTCACTTTTTTGAAAAGTACGTTTTATTTTGTTCACCTTTATTTTGCAAATGTGACGAAACGTCGAAAGAGAAAAAAATGTCGATTTTTTGTAAAGAGATTGTTGCCTCGAGCTCTCACGTAGATTTTTTGAAAGCCTAAGAATTTATTAATTTCTTTATTCTCACTTAGTGATGAGACGCTTTTTGCGTCGCTGAGAAAACAACCGAGAAGTTTTATCGGAACGTTGACTCTGAGAAAGACCGCACCGAGAGCCGATAATTCGTCTCTTTTACGCCAAGAGTAATTAAATTCCATTCGCCGTCGTATCGCTGACTCTTAATGCCCGACTCCAGAACATTTTCCATTTCTCTCACTCTTGGTTTCTCTCTCTTGATTTCTCTCTGCTATTACTGGATCACCCTATCAAAACGAATTTGCAATTGAATTGTTCTTGCACGTCCACACGTATATATTTATACAGGGTGTGCCATGATGAAATATCATCCGCGAAATGGGGGGTGGGGGGTGCAATGAGTCGATTCAAAAGTCGACAGCACTGCATACAGCAAAAAAAACGTGTTTTTAGAAGTCTTTTACGATTTTTTCGTGGACATTGTGAGTTTTGGGAAAAATTAATGGTGGATTCGTGATCAGGGGAGCAAATTACATCGAAATGGACGAATTAAAAAAATATTAAAAATCCAAAACTTGATTGGATTTTTGGGGTAAAGGAAATTTTTCACTGAATCATCGGTAACTTTTTTTCCTTTAGGATTTGGTACTCCACTATGAGCTCAATCTCTTCGTTATGATTTTCTCTTCAAAATGCTTTTTTAACCATTAAAATCCGATGATTTTTCGATTTTTGGCAGAATTTCAAAGTTGGACGATCGATTTTTGCCAATTTTTCCATACATACCCCTTTGCCTCTTTTTTTCCGAT
>JAPYZJ010001976.1:0-23527 GCA_030522765.1 Ophioninae sp. B BG-2022a
AACGGTCACCGCACCAAGTATCAGCCTCTCTCGATGCTGCTTAACTTCGGTGATCGCCCGAGCCGCACTCCGACCGCCCAGCCACCAGCGTCGGTTTATTTATTAATAAGTATTATTTTGTTTATTCATACGGATAATTATTACTATTATTATTTTCTGAAAACGGTATTATTTAATTTTAAAAATTAATTTTATATATTGATAATGCATTAATATTAATATTAATATTAATCATAAAAATATTCTCCCCGGAAATGGGGAATCTCGATAAAATCGCAGAAATTAACAAAAGGATAAAAAAAATCTGTGATATTCTCACAAATACGATGGGCGTTAATTAATTTCGTTTAAAATTCTTTTTTCCCTCTCGCGCTCTTGTTCCTCTTGAATTATACGAGCCGAGAGCCAATATTCTTTACACGTGATTACAATTTCCATTTTCGCGTAATGGAAGAAATATACGCGTTCTTCTTTTCTGGCTTCCGGTCTATAAAAAAAACGCGCCGCGTTTAAAGCGAAATTAATTTTTTTTTCTGCCGTTTTTTAATTTAATTATGTTCGGATTATAAAAAAGTCAGGTGCGCTCGGAAAGATACGAGTTCAATAGCGTTCGAGGACCGACGAAAACCTATCGTGGAAAGTCCGGGTCCAGTCCAAGTCTCCAGACGTATCGCGCATGGAGAGATTTTTTTATTGTTTTTTTTTTTTCATCGCGAGCAATCAGAAAAGCGAACTTCGTTTTAAAGTAGTTGAAGGTTTGGTACGTACGTTACAGCCGGTCTAGATCGATGAAGCCGTAATTTCCCGCGGGGATTTAAATTCCATCATATTGATATTGCAAAGATCGAGGGAGATCTCCCTTCATATTTTAAAATTAATGTAACAGTTATCGTCTGTGTATATATATATATATATATATATATATATATTTGAATTTACAGTAATTTTGCAAGAGAGAAACTGACAATGAGCCATCGAGGAACAAAGGGATCGTTGGGGAGTCTCGCGACGAGAAAATACGACATAATTAACGGAGCTATATACTATCGAGGACAGAAGCAATTGAAGAAAGTTAATTCGTTTTCTCCGCACTCCAATGGCCAACGGTCAGTTATTTAGTGGAATGAAATTCAATGGGATGAGAGAACAAATTTAATTTCGTACTGCAGTCGAATACTGGAGACTTCGAAATTGAATAATAAAATTATTAATTAACAATAATGTTTATCGTTATTTGTACGATGATAAATAATTTTGTATTAATTGTCTTAATTATTATGCATCGAGATTTTATTTTATACATGTGTAAACTTTTATAATACAATAGTTCATGAAATTAATTATTTTTCGTTAGTTTAACATTATTTTTTTCCATAACTTAACGAACAAATGACATTCTTTTTTATGGAACTTTTTTGAATAAATTTTTGAAAAATCAACTTCAATCTTTCTTTTGCTAGCTTTCAATAATTGCTAAAAAATATCAGGCTTTTCGACGAAGTCTCGGAGGGAATAGTCGGCCCTAAACAAACCCAAGAGGAAATAAGTAACATAGGAACTCTGACCACGCCCGAAGCACTGAAACAAAATCCTCAAGAAAAGCAAAAGCAACAAAAAAACAACGGTTGTTTCTCCATCGAAAAAAGAAAAAAAATCACGAGCAAAATGGCGACTCCGTAGGTTCTTATCGATTTACCGTGGAATGAACCACGTACACATATTTTATGTGTGCGGCACGAGAAACGCGGGAATACGATAGGAGGAAAACCGCTTTCGAAATTTCACGGTATTATTTCCACGTCGCGTCCGGAAAATCGCATGTACATTGTGTATATAGATATACAGCGGGCTCAAAAAGGAACGTCCCGGAGGAAAATCCAGATTGCTCGTATCCATCTCAATCGCGTACGTACTTTTCTCGTAATTTTCCTTATCCGCATTATCGTTGTGAAGTACGCTCTGATAAATCCCGAAACGATGGTCAGTCATGATATTCACGATTCATTGATAAATAAATATTCTTTCGTGATAAACGAAAAAATTCACAGAATTCAAAAAATGAATAAACTCATTCATTGATTCGTTCGTTATTAAAATGAGTAATTTTATCAATGTATTCGCCATAAATAAATAAATAAATAAATAATACATAATCAATAAGTAAAGAAATAAATCATTCATAATCAATCATTAAATAAACAAAAAATAAAAGTTTAAATAGTAGGATTAAATAGCCTGTCGTTAAAATTCAAATGACGAGAAAACGAAACTGAATAATGCAACGAGTTTTTTATTTTAATCGCACAACTTTCGTTTTGGCAATTTACTTGTGAAAATCGAGCAAAAGTTTTTATCCATCTTATCAACGATCTATTTGGCGTTGCAACAAAGGCTGGGCCGAAATTTGGGAAAACGAAAATATCGTCGTATTCCAACGTTGCAAACTGCAAAGTCGTAAAAAAGAACACTTATACGAGTCGAAATGACTTGCCATTCCTTCGAAAAAAAAATTCAAATAAAAGTACGGCTTAAAAAGAGCAAAAACATTAATATCTTCGCTACAGGAAAACTCTAAAGTCAGAAAGACGAAAAAAGCTCAGTTTGTTAAAAAATAAAAAATAAAGCATAAATAGTTATAAGGGTTATCAGTTTTTGAATCGGGCGTCTCTTTTTGGGTCACCCTGTACATTTATACACACGTATAGATATATATATATATATATATATATATATATATATATATATAAATCCTCCCAGGCGATATTATCGTATTCCCTCTTCAGGGAAAACCCAACCGGACACGATTTAATTTTTCCTCACTCACACATACATATATACGTTAGCTGGAGTCCGAGACGAAAGACTATTACTTTTTACGCAAGGGAGTAAGAGCTGCACCGTCAAAAAAGAGCCATTGAAAAGAGGAAAAAGTAAGCCAAGGTTGAAGAGTTGAAGGGATCGCTAGATAGGTGCGACGTCCCTCGTTATAAGAGCAAAAGACGAAAAATAATAGAACCCGATGCGAGGCACGAGAAGAAAAAGCAGCAGACCTTTTTTTAAATTATTTTTATTTCTCCAGATAACGAGTAATTAGTGATAAAAATAATCGAATATAACAATGCAATATTAATGAAATTTATATGTATTATATATATTTAAAAGAATTATATTTATTTATTACATGCATTACATATATTTTTTAAAACTAAGCGTTTATTCAATGCACCGAACATTAGAAAATATTATCACACATTTATATACAGTTTCAGAATGTTCGTTTAATAATTCTGAAATAGTTTCAAACAAATTGAGTACAGTTATTAAATTACAAGTACAAGAAAATGATTTTATATATAATATCTAGAAAAGAACAAAAAAATTATTGTTACAAAAATGAGTGAAAGGAAATTTTTTCAGTGCATTAAATAAAATCTTCTTGTTAAAAAATATTTTTATAACGTATATTTAATTTTTTACTATTTACTTTTCGCTCGAATTCATGACAAGCAAAGTTGAAAATTTTCGTTTCTCCTTAATTGACAAGTATCATCTCTCATATGCATGTTTGCAAAATTCCAGATCTTTCATTAATCAAGGAGTGATACGTCGATTTTTGTTTTGCATATCACGGAAAATCTAGTAAAATAAAAGCTTAAAAATCGTACACTTTAGGTAATGGAAATTAATACTGTACTGGAAGTCTGGAGAGGTGAATATCATTTTCGAGTCTTGGATTACTTTCAGCAAGGGCTAACGATGACAAAATAGCTCTCATCCAATTCGTTTCGTTTTCGTCTCCAAGGAGGAGAAAGAGAAAGATAGAGAAAGAGAGATAGAGGGATCTTGCTTGATCCAAAGGGGAAAACCTCTCCAATGAAAAAAAAATAATTACTCAATTCTGCTTCCCCTCACCTCTTTTTATTCTCCTCTCTCTTTCTCACCCAGACTCTGAAACGTTGACGATAATACATTAGAGGAACGTTTCAATGTATGTGCGTTACATCGAGGATGAAGGGGTAGGTGGAATCCCCTAGTAGGAAATCCGAGAACGAGAAGCCTTGAAATTGCTTCGTTATAGAAACTTTTTTCATTAGGCTATTCTCGTAGGACTCGGGGCATAAAGAGGGAGATAGAGAAAACGAGGGCGCGAGAAGGCCCCCGGTCGAAAGGGGATGTTTGAGGGCGCGACTTCACTGGGACGAGCGAGCAAGAGCCAAAGGACGGTGAGCGCAAAAGGCGGAAGAGGTAGGAAGATGAAACAAGGGTGGCTATAACGACACCTGCTTTCAATTCGTTATGTACAGCTCAAAAGTCTTTCTACCGTGTAGGGGTAGAGAAGTCCTCCATAGTGGGGCTCTGTATTACACGGGGTAAACTCTTTGCTAACGGCTTTGGCTTGGTAGCTTTACAAACCTTTTTTTTTCGTATTGGAGTTCTCTTTCTTCCTTTGTTTCTCTTTTTCTCGCGCTCTTCCACTCTCCCTCTCTCTCTCTCTCTCTCTCTCTCTCTCTCTCTTATTATATTATTAAGTTTATTTTTGTTATTATTTTCTATTTTCTTGTATTATTTTGTATTCTCCGTTTGCCCAATAGCGAGCTAGGGCATAATAAATATTTATCATATCATTTCATCGTATCAAATCATATTAATATATTGTTTTATATATTTTTTATTTTATTATTATTCTTATTATTATTATTGCTTAAGTTCTTATTAATTCCTTGTTTGTTTTACTTTAAGTTTTAGGTTCAGGTAAGGTTTGGTTTATTGTATTATTCGATATGATTTATTTATTTTGGCTGTGTTATCATTTTTATTTTATTATTCTTTTATGCTTACTTATTTTTCGCGAAAGTCTGCTGGGTCATAATAATACTCTGTCTCTCCCTCTCTCTCTTTCTGTCTCTCTCTCTCTCTCTTTTGGATTCATATTGCGTTTTTTTGGTTAAAATTGAATTTTTTTATTTATATTGTATTTTTTTTTTGTTCATTATTGCATTTTTGGTTCATTATTGCGTTTGCTTTGTATTTTTTGTTAGGTTATTTTACTTATTATTTTGTAAAGTCTTATATTTTTCTTTATTTTGTAATTCCTAAATTTCCGGGAAGTTTTAAACTAAGGCATACTAAATTTATCATCATCATCATCTCTCTCTCTTGTCCTTTTTCTATACTATAATTTTTGTTTTTCTTTACATCTTATAATATTATTACTCTGTTATTGATTGTGTTTAATTTCATATTTTCATTTCTTAATATTTTTCGTATCGTCGTTCGTTTGCCCGAAAGTTGTAACTAGCTAATAGAATCAACATTTTTGATTGTTTGTACACATTTAAAAAACTTGACGAGAAGACGAATTTCGCCTGTTCGAATTTCGTCAAGTTCTGAATAGTCGTTTAGGAAATACGTGGGTATCTATTATCCCGTTCTGCTCGGTGACGGGGTTACCTCTTGAGGGCTCAACCGAGAATATTGTTGAACCGATCAAAAAGCGAAGCAAGCGGGGACATGGAGCGAAACACGAAGATCGATAGTTGTCGCGTGCGAACAAGTATTTGTTCGGGGAGAAAGACGTTTCAAAAAATCAATTCAAATGGCTGGAGGAATTCGATCCGCGACCTTCCTCTCTTTGTCTCTCTTCCAATCCCCCCCCCTCTCCCTCTCTCCTTCTTTTCCTCTCGAATGGACTGGAATATCCCGTTGATTCTGTGGCTATCAGCTCTGTCGGAGAGTACGTGGGAACGGTGACGATGGGACATGAAAACCGAGGAAGATGGTGAAAAAAGCTTGCTCCACGTCCCGTGGTAGATGTAAAAGGAAATCACCTATACAGTCTGTGCGATACCCAACACTCCATATCCCTCTCTGTTTCTCTTTATTCTTTTATTTGTCCCTCTTTTTCTCTCTCTGTCTCTCTCGATCTCTCCGAGCTCGCCATCTTTGAACAGAGGTCACGAGCAAAGTGTGAGGCCAGGGTGAAAACGGACTCCGATAGGAAAAGTCCGTATCACGTATATGCAAAAGTCATTCCGTCCCGAGTCGTACATTTGGGAGACGTTTCGCAATTTCCTCAAACAATTGAATCGAAAACTCCACTTTGACATGTCTCTCTGCCTCCTCGTTTTTCTTTTTTTTTTCAATCCTCCGTAAACTACTTTGAAGCGATTGAAGAATTAAACCGAAAAAATTGTGGTAGTGTTTTTCACCTCACCTTTATTTAAACATATTTTTGGATTCGGAAATAAATTGTTTTCAAACGAAGGAATTTGTAAGTAACAATCAAATCGATTTCAAAAGATGTGATTTAGAATTATCTTGATTAAATGATTTTCAAAAGATGCCTTTTTATAATAAAAAAGCTATGGTTTAAAAAAATGTCATTTTGAAATCGGAAACAAACAGTTATTGGAAGCTGAAAATTTGAATGCACAACCAAACGTTTTTCCAAAAATGCTATGGACCTTTGACCAATGTATAGACGACTGGCAATCACAGTTGCCATATTACACCGGAAAAATATCGTTCATAAAGAGTTCCGGAAGTTTCCAGAAGTTTTTATCAAATCCGAGCATACGAAAAATTCCCTTCAGGAAGAATGAAAGCTGGACGTGAAAATCGTGCCAAAAGTTGCATTCTCGAGATGGAATAGCCCGTATGACTTAAGATACTACAAACTCTACGTAGGAGCATTCGCACAGCCATGAGAGTGTGATGTGTTGGAGCTGACACGAAAGACGGTCATTCCTCGGGGTGTCGCAGAGGGATCGAAAAAGAAAAGAAAAAAAAGAAGAAAAGAGGACATATTTCCCTAGTAGAGAAGGGGATAACGGATAACGGCGAAAGGATAAAAAAATAAACGGAGGATGAAGAGTACAACGTCGACGTAACCGTACAAGAAAAATTGGAATTTGCTCGATGGTCCATAGACCCAACGTTGGCTGAGAAACGAAAGGGCCTAAAGCGCTTTACCTTCCACTAAGAATATTCACGATCCCACCTTTTTCATCCCAATATATGTACGTATTAAAGGACAAGGGCGAAGGAGTATCGACTTTCCGATCTTGTACAAAGAGATCTTCGCCATCTCCGGTATTCACCGCAAGCTCATTCCACATCGGTCACAACGGCCACAAGCCAAAGAAAATTCTTTTTCTTTCAACCCAAAATGCTTACACTACTCGATTACTGGACACTTTTTCTACTCCATAGACTTCGTATTCTGTACAATGGAATCAGTGGTACGTAGCTATGGGCTACTGTATTTCTATTTTTTTTTTTTTTGTAATTTTTTTCTCTTTGGGTAGATGAACTCGGCGAGGGAGGCGAGTGGGTGACGTAATCGATTTTTCCGTCAACTCGTCAGCAGTAATCAGTATTATTAACGTATCGATTTTTCTGTAAAGCAATGAGGAAAAATCGACATTTTTGTACAATTATCTCTCCAACCGATTGATCGCTCGGTACCTAATCTTATCATTTGAATCGATATTTTTATTTTATTTATTTTTTAAATTTTATTCACAATGAAAATCGGTATCTTTTCGCCATCGATTTTAAAGCAATGTTCTTGGTAAAGATTGATGTGAAACAACAATATTTTTGCTTAATAAACTCTTATTTAATTTTCCAAATGGAAGAAAATCATTTTTTTCTTTTTACCGAGCCACCTATATGTCGCTGGAAAATAAAAACTTGGGACACTAAAGTTTTTATTTTTTAAATAAATTTGTGCAATTTAATTTTGTTGAACTTACTTAATTTTTTTGAGTTATTAAAGCCCCAAGTTTTTACTAAAATAATTTGTAATAAGATAATTATTTTCTACTTTTTCGTGCATTAAATAAAAGCTCGATTTACAAAGATATTTCTTTACATGTAGATTAAATTCTACTTTTTTCGTATTTAATTGCCAAACATTTTCATTACGTGGAAGGTTTAAAAGTGGAGCTAATAAACCGATCAGTTTTTGCCAATAACTCTGAAACTAAAAATCAATTTTTTCGATTAGAAGAAATGAAAAATCCCTAGCCACATTTTTGATTGTCATTTCGAATTATCGATCGCATTGCATTTTTTCGTATTTTCGTATTCCTTGGATTATTAATGAGAAAAAATGTGACGCTGTCCGTTATCGTTACAGGTCGCGAGGGGGGACCTAAACAGACCGAAATAAAGCTTGAATCGTGGAAAATTGTGCGGTGAACAGGGGACATTGGAGACCCCACGTAACACCGAGGTGTCGGAGAGGTATTTCGCCTGAAATATCCTGGAGCGTTCGTCTTCGTACGAGACGGGTAACGAAGATTTATAGGGGTCACGACGTAAGGGTTGAGGGGTGGGGGTTGAGTGGCGACGGTGGTTCGCCACAAGAGTACAGGATAGGGGTCCTCGGAGTTGAAGAAAAGAAGCTGCGAGGGAGGTATGAGGATTTTAACTTGGCTCCCTGCACTTTGTTACCGATGACAGCGACCGACAACCACTGACGCCGTATATGCCACTTATTATCCCTTTTTTTCGGTCGAACCGGGGTCCTGATAGCCATCGCGAAAATTACAAAATTTTTCAACATAACAATTTTTTTAAAGCTATTCTTAAACCGAGAGTCAACGACTGATCAATTTAATCATCACTAAAATTATTGTTGAAATTTTACTACCTTACTATCCTTTTTCTCCAGAACTAACGTCAGTACCAACGGTTGGTAAAAAATTCATTATCAGCTGATTATCACTAAATTATAATACAGCTTTTAGTAAAATATTTGCTGAAAATTTAAACGGATCTTCTTTACCAAAATATTCGTCGAGCTTGCTTGGCTCATTGTGTTACACCGAAATTTCTATTGTGTCAATATAATTTACGAGATTCACAGAAATTCACGAAAATTAAATGAAACTGAATAATAAAATATAATTTATCTCTATACTCGTCTGTATAATACTAGATAATAAACTGAATTATTGCTGAATTCGGAATTTCACCGCTCTATTATCCTTCCAAATTTGCATGCCCCCATAATAATTCTCGAAATAACCGAAAATCGTATGAACTTTCAACGGAAAGTTACGAAACAACGTATCAAATGTATCAACAAACCATTCGCCGAAATTGCACTCCACTATCTTTCCCCAAAATAAAACTACAAAAATATCGACAAAATTCGCCAAAAAAACCTCATTCTGCCACTGGAAATAATTTCTACTCGTAGAAATTCGAGCGAATTGCAGTCCCGTTCTCCTAGTACTAGACGCAACTGATCGACCGTCAGAAATTGTGATAATTGAGTGAAATAAAGGGGCGGACATTGATTGCCCTTCGTATAAATTGAGCGACTGCGATGAAGGGAGCGCACCGGACCATTTTCCCGATAGGAAGTCTTGAGGTGACGTAACACGGTGGACGACAAAGAGTGAGGGTAACCGCAAGGTTTTGCGGCGATGGGGTTCGTAACAGGGGATGGTGTTTCTGCAAAGGGGGTGGGAAGACAAAAATTTAATAATCACGGAGATAAAATACTGTTCTGATACGTATATAGGCGTATACCATTTTAACCTCAAAATTATTAAATTTATATACCTACGTATATATACATATTACCATTTACCGTATATCATACCATATATTTATATACATATATACCTTATATAATACCTTATATATATACATATTATATACCTTCTACGAAATATATATATACCCTACATCATTCATATACCCACGTATATGTATATATATATATATAAAGCGATGAAACGATACGATATGATATGCGTATATATACGTCACTATGGATAACGATCCTCGAATACATCTTCGGCAAGACGGGTATCATTATTGAACCTTCCCACCGGAATACAAACCGCCCTTCTTACTTCCTTTTTTCAGCCAACCCGAATTTCTCACGCTTCCCCCACCTTGCTAATGAAGAAGTGGGGATTAAAAGCATCACGGCTGATACGTCTGTATTTCAGGACGACATTACACGTTTTGGGAATAATAAATTTGTGTCGATGACTTTTTCGTGGGAAAGATTCTTCTTTTGAAAGAAGGAAATATCGGGATGGATTAGGTAAAATTTATTTAAGGTAATGTGCAATTCGGTTATTAAGTAGATAATGGATAATAACGAATAAATATTCAATCATACGGATCGTTGTTAGTGGGAGGAAAATTTGTTCTTTGTTAAATTGCTAATGTTAAAGAAAAAGACATAATCGTGGAGGATTTTTCTATTGGAAAAGAATTTGTTAATGAGAAACTCATGTGGGGACCGATGACGTCAGATTTCTTTGTAATCTCCGGAGAAAATAAATTATTTCGCACTTTTATTATTATTGTCACGTGAAAGTTTTTTTAAACACAAAGGAACAAAGTAAAATGAATTAATTCAAATAAGTATATCAGTGGTCAATTAAAAAATTAAAGAAAAAACGAATAAGTATTCTGCTACGTTTAACGTTATAATTCAGGCGAATAATTGTTCACAGTCCCGAATATTTCTTATAACAAATAAAGATTGAATCGTATCACTTTTACGTTCCGTTTAATAACGATTGATCAAAATAAATATAATTTGCCAATGGATAATTGACAAATTGAGTGAAAGATATGGCTTTCAATGCTAAATATATAAATATCAGAATCGACAATAAAAAATTCTTTTTAAAAGTCAGTAACACAGTTGTAACGCATTGATTAAATTCCTGATAAAAACGAAAGTGCACACTCACCATTGTACAAAGCTTCGAGGGTAGCGCTGTAATTCGCGTCCTTTATCGTTAATTCGCAACGAAATATTTCGGGCAATTGGACCTCGCTCATTGGCAAAATTCCCACCGCCTCGATGCTGTATCTCCCGTCCGTCGAGTTTCTATAATATTGCTTCTGGACCTCTATCAAGTGTCTGAAATAATAAACACCAACACGTGGCCCGCTCAAAATTATACCGCAATAATAATTTTTCGCTTTCAACGAGTTCTCGAAATATTCAACATACGGTATTAAACTCGCGGTCCGAGCTTTGACCAGACGAGTAATGCGGAATTTCCCTGCACTCGTGGCCAGGATATTAAATTTCTCGGTACCCCATAAATCGTATGTATAATTTTACATACATACACATATATATATATATATTGCCTTATGTGAATATATACGTGAATTTTCGTTATAAAGCATGACGAAACTATCTGATAATGCAAACTCTAACTACCGTTACTGTTGACTCACCCCGTGTGGACAAATTAATGATTTTTGCATGTACGTTCCAATTACCGATTCATTTAATGCCTAATGTACTGAATTACGGTACGTGATCACAGAATATACTATCACAAAAGGATCAAACATTTTTAGGCTTAATCAAAGGTAATTTGAATATCTCGGATGGTTAAGATAATAAAGCTTATTGTAATTAGATATCGGATTTAATCTGTAATTACATAATTAAGGAAGAAAACTGATTTATTGGTATTGTTGGTAGTATAGATTATATAATATATTGTTTTTTTATCCAAGTAAGTTATATAATCTATACAAGTACAAATGATATAATTTTTTTATTATTATGTATATCCATAATTTAATAATTTTTAATTTTTAATATTCAATATATATTTTATCTTATAATATATATTTTCATAATATATTTTATGTAATATAGCTTATATTATGATATATATTATTATGTATACTATAACTAGCATATTTTATATCTTTTTCCCCTTTTTCCTTTTTTATGGAGTAATGTACAATGTCATGGGCCATCGAACTTCGTCCTTCAACCTGATTATTATTAGTTTAATTAAACAACTAAAATCGAAAAGTTCATTAAGATTAAGAGCCAAGCAACGTTCTTGCGTATTTTAAATTGCTGAATTTCCGTTTTATCCACAATACGAGTCGGAAGTTAAGGGATACGTATTCAAAAGTTAAGGATAGAAGATTCGAGACTAATAGAACTTATTGATCTTGCGAACTTTCCGACTAAAAATTGGCGTTGGAGTTCGAGCGAGTTTTTTTATTGGAGAGAAAAGTATAACAGAATAGACAAAGTGTGGAAGCGATGACTAAATGGACTTACTTGTTTCGTCGAAGTGTCATCGTAGGTAGGGGATAAAGATCCTCCGCTAGGCACGCAACAGTCAGCAAATTTGATTCCTCGTTGAGCACGGGATGAGATAATCGGAATACACTGCCTGGTGCTGAAAACAAAAGGCGGAAACGTAGCGTAAAATAAATTTGAAAAAAAACCTGCTTGATTTTTTTCCAAAATCGAAACATTCCAGTTAAAGATTTTGTTGTTTGTTTTTTAAATGATATTTTAATAGCATAAAAACTTTTCGTCTATCACAATTTTTGACAAATTCGTATGTTAGCAATCCAAAAATTCAGATCCCCTCAAAATCGAAAAAATGCCGGTACAAAAGAGTACAAAGAGATTTCAAGGCAAACACATGTATGTATGATTTATTCGAAATTGGTTTATGGTGAGAATGATATTTAACGTCCATTTGTGCTCTTCCGAAGGCTTCATCCGTCATATGGAAAGACGAACGGTTGCGCAGTCTCGTCCGGGTACGCTCATCGTGGCGCGCCGACTGATATTACCTGTGGCAAGTACTGAGCCAATTTCCGATCACCACCGTCCGCGCTCGCGTGTAAGGTGGAAAATTGTTTCGTCCGAGCGTTAGAAGCGAATTTTCGAGAGAAAAAAAGCCCAATTTGACATAATTTTCGAAATTATAGGTAACAGCTTATTCTAACCTTTTCCAAGCTCTAATCTGACCCTAAACCCAACTTTATACCTGCTCGTAAGAAAAGAACTCATGGAAGGGGTATTTTCATCATTATTGTGATACGTGCATCACGTGATGACGTTGTATTTTGCTGAGGATAGTTCCTCCATGTTTTCTTGAGGATGGCAAGTCTCGGCTCATTTTCTGAACCTTTGAACACCTTCGGATTCATTTTCAGACGAATTCCTGATTTTTATGGTATTTGACTTTCCGTTGCTAATCAACTTTACACCATTGATAACTGTTATGTTTCAAACGGGTGTCAAACGTCAACCATGATCGTTTTCGAGTGTAATCGGAGGGTCATTTTTTCGGAGGATCATTTTTTCACCGATTTTTCATTTTGTGGATAGTTGAGTAAATTCAGTATCATTCTTTGACGTATTACCGAGTTTAAAGCCATCGGAGTTTTTGGGTTCACTTTTTTCAGGATTTTTGATTTTTTGACTGCTTGAATTTGGGTGGAGGTAAAAATGTCGAGCGAGCAATATTCAGATGGACCAAAATGTCGAATTCGAAAATGACGAATGTTCAAATATTGATAGGTCAACCTTACTGGAGTCTGTACAATTGAAAATAATTCAATTAAATTTCGAACAATAAAATCTTCGTTATTTTGAGAGTTCAGAATTCTGTAGTTTCGCCATTCTAGTCATTTTACATTTCAACCTTTCGATATTCTGACCCCACCCTTGAATTGCTGAGGTTCTTATTTTGACGGATTTTTTATTTTGCAGCTATCAAACGATGAATAATTACTTGAGTCATGTTTCAATCGCTCTAATTTTTCACTTAAGTTTCGAAATCGAGAATTCGAAATAAATCTCGAGGTTTAAATAAATAGTACATATCTAAAAATCAATATATATATACAAAAAAATCAATATTAGTAAAAATTCCTTCATTTTTTTCTACACACACACACACATAATATATATATATATATAAATCTGTATCTACATATAAATCAATTTTCGTGCATCATCTCGTAAAAACTCTAAAAAGCCTCGATTGCTTTGAATAACGTTTCATTCTCGTTTTTGTTCGCCTCAATACCAGGGTGGTATAGGAAAAAAAAAAGAAATTGGGCGAAATAAAAAAAAAAGGCCGAAAAGTAGAAGAACTGGAAAATAAATAGTTCCGTATGAGAATTGCCACTTCAGATTACATTCGAAGACGATCACGGTTGACGTTGGACACCCATTTGAAACATAACGGTTATCAATGGTGTAAAATTGATCAGCAAGAGTCGCAGCATAGGATCACATTTTAAGGGGTACAAAGTTATGGTTTAAGCGATACTGAAGAGGTCACGAGGCCGCAAGTCCTCATTCGTTTCCTCATCTCACGTTAATCGAAGGGCCCGTACAAATATGCGTACGGAAATGCGGATCTGCTGACCGGAAATTGAATATCTCGTGTAGCAAATCGTGAACAATGGAGGTGACCAGGAGAATCACCGTATCTACCAAGGATATCCTTAATTGGATGTAAACCGTTTTACCATATGTGTACTTGGATTCGAAACGGCGCACACAGCTGCTTTCTCGATATGAAGCCCGCCGAGAGATTTATGTATACAAGTACAGGTACAACTTGTACCAAAGTTGTAAGTACTCGCTCGCTTCAACTGCCGAACCCCATTTGCATGTATGCAAACCCCCCACATGTGTATCCGAGTCAACGGAAGCCCAATGGATTCGTGCTGCGCACGTTGCTCCCCGAAACACATACGAGTGTCTTTTAACCCCCCCTCACCCCTTCCGCCGTCCCGCACGCTCCCTCAATCGATAAGTCAAGCGACGTGTATACCGTTCGGCAATTGATTCTCGCCGATAGAACGTGCCCGAGAAAATACTCCGAATTCCTCGGATCCATCGTCGAACGGGATTTCGGGCGACCGTTAAAAATCGTTTGTTCTCCATTTTTGTATCTCGTGTTTAAAATGTACCCGTTGCATTATTCAAAGTTGTCAGTACGACTCGTTAGGCAAAATAATGTAATGTTTTAGAATAGACGTTTATTCGTAATTAAGCATTGTTCTTGACTCACTGGAATACTAGGGGAATAATACTGGTATCATGATTATCTTAGATTAATTTGGGTTTATTGATTTTGATGAATGATAATAGGAATAATATTGATTTATTGATTCAAAAGATTGTGTATTGATTTTGATTAACGATAATAAGAATAACATTGATTTTTTGATTGAAAACATATTTTATTTCATTTGATTTACTATAATAACGATAATTATAATCATTGTATCATGATTATCGTTATTAACGCGACTGTAAATATTCCAACAATAACTATCGTTCCAAAATCATGGGCTTTCCAATGAGATCGAAAAAAAAAAAATTTTTTTCAGCAAGAATATTCAACGACGTCGTGAAATTTGGTAAACAACGTCTTTTTGGTAATTTGGTAAACAACGTCTTTTCGTCTTGAAATTTTTGGTAAACAACGGATTCAATTATTAGAAAATTTGGCAATCGTTATCGGCGATGTTTCGGGTAAAGGAGCGTTGAAAGGATGTCGAAACGATCGGAGATACATCGCGTTGCGAAAAATTCGATAATTTCGCGGAGTACGTCCCGTACACGTACGAACCTCGCCCCCCCCCCTCCCCCTCCCCCGATCTCGCACACTCGTGAAATTTGTACATCGAGGCTTTGTCAACTAAAGTAGGAAGTGAACCGCGTGTTTCGACACACTCCGACCATACCTCGCCCCTTCGCCGACATCATTCAACGGGGTTTGTCCCGATATGGGCGAAATCCTATCGAGATTCAGCACGCGCATCCATTTACATTGTTTAATCGTGACGTGATTCGCATAACTATATGTACAGTGGTTGGGCGCTGACGTCAGAGTGTCGCCGGTTCGAGCCTCGCCCGGGAACCCTACGCCCTTTCGATTTTCCATTATTCGTGCGGGTACGCGGGTTTGACGGGATTGTACACCAGCGGAGGACCTCTCGTTACAACCTGTCCTGCGGTGGACACACACCATCCGTATCCACTCCGTTCCACCACTACGTTTACAATGGTCAAGGAGAGTTTCGAATCTCGTTTCGATTGTTTTTTTTTTCTTCTTTTTTTTTTGCTATTTTGTTCGTGAAATTTTTTCGATTATTTTTCGTTTTTGCTTGGACTCGTTTGGGTTTGACAAAATAAAATATCTAAAGAACAAATAACTATAATTGATTAACTTTTTGTTAAGGCTATACTTGATTCGTTAAATTTCATTTGTTTCAGTGAATTTTATTGATTATTTTGGGTATTATAGTTTTTATTTCGTCTACTTGAATATTTCTTTGGCTATGAATGATTATATTTAATCTTGATAAGGTTTATTTAATTTGTGGGATTTTTATTTTGCTTTGTTAAGGTTTATTAAATTTTTTGTGTATTGTATTTTTTCATTTGATCTATGCATTGATTGTATAATAAATAAGTTGAATAATTCAATTCTAAATTAATTAATTAATAATCAAATAATACTTGTTTGATAATTTAATAATACAGAAAATTATATGATTTAATCGACCAATTTATTCACATAACTTTCATAACCTTTGCGATATTTTTCCTAAATGTTTTCTGTATATATTTTTTTTTTATTGAAAGATAAGGGGCGATGTAATTTCGATACTTACAGTAAACGAGCATGTCCCTGCTAGCCTCAGCCTCGCCATACTGGGTCGAGATAACGCAACGTACGTTTCCGGTAAGTTCGTGGCCGAGACGCACAAGCTTGACCGCTCGATACATCTCGGTTGGATCTTCGCTTGCCTTGTACGTCTCATCGATGTATTTGCGAAACTCGTCCGAGCCCTTCGGCTCAGACCCGAAGATCCACTGATAGAGAAGCTCCTGATTGACGTACCACTTAATCACGAGGCCGGTGTTCTTCGATTTGCCCATGTCGTAATCGCAATCCAGGATCACCGGGCTCCTTGTCCTGATGCTGGCCAATCGGGGAATATTGACGCTCGTTATGTTTATCGGCCGAACGTCTGAAAATTGTTAAGTCATTCTGCCATCATTGATACTTCCGTTATTTTAAAATATCACATCAAGTGTGAATCATTATTAATTAAATAATTCATTAAAAAAATCAAGATGGCAAATGTAATAAAAACAGAATTTTTTAAAAATTAAAAACAATACCGAGTGAAAAATAAATAAAAAACGTAACATGCAAAAATAAGAAAAAGAAAATACATTTATTATTAATAAATAGCAGAAATCATTTTTTTGTTGTCAAGAATCCATTTTTTTCTATAACTTCGATTTTTCGCGATTTTCAAAAATCTCTAAAGGTACCTAGTCATACGAAATTGACAATCATTGTGAAAGTACATTTTCGTTATATTTTAATTTCATACGGGTCTCGTTATTAAAAGCAACAACGAGAGGACCTTTTTTCAATAACAGCACATTGACTATCCATCAATATTTATCAATGCGAAAAGTATAGAAATAAAGTTGAATAATTATTCAATTAATCAAAAAGCTTTAAAAACAACAGTTTTATAAATATTCAATGAAACTAAAATAATAAACTTTGAAACCTAAACCTGTTTAAATTACGTGAGAAATCTTCACCTTGTCGGGCCAAAATTCTCATTAAATAAGACCATTGAAAATCAGTTCGTTAATTTAATTTCAAGTTTGAAAATAAATTATATCTATTTTACGAGAGCAGTGTTCCCCGCGCGTTGAAGGGGAAATAAAAATAATAAATCCATTGAAATCTCTCTTAACCCTTTATGGTGCAAAGTTGTTAAATTTGTTGATTTTATCGATACTAGGTGGCCAATAGGATATTATTAACGCAAATAATCATTTTAAAAAAGTTATTAAAAATTATATATTTACTATTTAAAAAAAACATATTTTTTAATATTATTTTTACAAATATGAATTTTTTTTAAGCAGTTATTTCGCTTATTATAACACAAACTTATGCCACATTTTTCAAATATCACTATTTCACCAAAAAAATAACTTTTCGTAAACGAATTCAAAGAGCGCGAAACAGGTTTGTACTCGTTCGTCACTTCAATGAAACATAAATACAAGTGCCGCTATCTAGTAAGCTCGTTTGGTACTAAATCGATAGTATGCTTTGTTGCCGATGTACAACATCGAGGAATGTCGGCCTATCATAATTTACTATGTTGTTAGTTCTATTTGAATGGTACGTTGCAGAAGTACAACATGACTCCATAAAGGGTTTTAATGTTTCCAAGCGATTTCTCTCGTGTACGAATACCAAAAGTACCGGAAATCCGAGCTAATTCGGTGAAGCTCTGTTATTATCGAAAGCATAAATTTTCACCGAAAAATCAGGGTTCGGTGCTCGGTCTTACACGTAGCAAATATATCTCACTCATCGTCAATAATCGATACAGCCCGTTTCTTTTTTTTGCTCCTTCGTGTCGCGCAAAATTGAATTAACCGAGGATGAGAAGAAATTGTAAAAAGATGATGGAATCATTAAGTATAGACGTGACGAGACCGGGAGAGGATAACTAAAAGCTTTTCGATGTCGATGCGAGTACGCCTCGCGGATCGTAATATATAACCGAATTAATTTTTCCAGCAAAGAAGGATGGGGCTCGGATGGTACATTAGACTATAATTTGAGAGTGCGGTAAAAATGCTTTTTGTACTTGTCTCGACGATCCCTTAGTCGCCCGATCATGACTTCGTTCGTCGACGAAATAATGAAATTTTCACTTTTTTCCCCTAAAATATCGTAAATGTTCATGTAACAGAGGCGATCCTTCAGGCGTTTCAAATTTTCACGTCTCGTATATTCGAAACTCGAGCTTTCTATGAATGTACATACATATGTGGATCGGCTCGAAAAGTTCAAACGTCAAAACGTTCCATGTTCATATTTGCTCCTAATTATTTTTATTATTAAGAGAACGTTGAACGAACGAGAACGAAAAAAACATTGAAAATATTCAATCGAGTTTTCCCAGCGTAAATTTTGTTTTTATCCTAGCAGAAGTATTTATATAGACTAGCAGAAGTATTTATTTTACATCGTTCTAATTTGCATCCTTTGATCTCAGCGATATGAATTCCCTTGATTTTTGTCTTTTTTTTCTTTTATCATAATTCAAAGCCTTTTTGTAATTTCAGCTCTCTGATAAGAGTTGATAACTCATTGATTACATCGATAGATCTACATTGATAGATTTCCCCAGCTCGGATCGAATCAAATTTGTAAAACAACAAAAAATTGCATTTCAATAATAAAAACTCGAATATTATTTTTCACCACCTATTTTTCACAATAATCGAGTTATCAATCAAATAGAAAAATCAGCATCGAAAAAAAATAATATTTTTTACCCAAAGTAAAAATTCGATCGCGGAACATTTTCGACGTATCGAGGCATTCTAAATTTCGTATAAAACGTAACCTCCCGAGGAACCCTATACACCCGCCCCATTATCGGGAGTTCGAGAGTTTAAATGGGCCTCTAGTTGGGAAAGCTTTTACTCCCGCTTACTTTTTGGGATCGTCGATACGATTCCCCGAGGGGCGTTTCATCGCGAGTTATGCATTTCATTGCTCGTCCTATGGGGGTTTGTACAAGCATCCATATGCATACACGTGAGCAGGTATATGTCTCAAGAGTCCCAACGAAGAGATTTTAATGGCGCATCTCAGCGATGTGTCAAAACGAATTTAACCCGCAGTGGACAAATTTCCACTTTGCACAATGGGACTCTGGCGCTATATTCTCATAAGACCCCCTACCCCCTCCCCTCCATTCCCCCAAATAAATAAAAAGAAACTGCGACGTTTTTGCTCAGTTGGAAAGCTCGAGAAACTGGGATAGATGATATTTGTTGGATGTCCAAAATTCAAGGTCATAAAGCCTCATGAATACATACGAGGGAGCAATCAGTTGTTATTAACGCTTGTGGATGTACAAGCGTCTCATTCGTGAATCCACGAATCTACACCCCTTCCTGTTACACCTCCTTAACGTTCTTGGCTCTTTCCCTCGTTCCCTCTGTTCCTCCAAACCCTATGCCCCTCCCCCCCCTCCCCTCGTTCGCTATCTGCCACCCTCCTCGCCCTGGTCTCTCGCTCGATTACCTCGGAGGATTTTGGATGTCGGCGCTACCGAGTTACGGAAGTTTAACACACTCGGTAAGCCATATTACAGATACATGTAGATTTAGCTCCCCTTCAACCCTAGAGATTGGTGTACCGAAGCTCACCTCCGGAAATCTGGCCCTCCTCAAGGAGTTTCGGTGATTGGAACTACTCGAAGATAAAAGTAGGAATTTCATACCGTTGAAAATTTCGAAATTATACATTTTTTCAAACTGATTTGTTTATGACACGTTAACGTCAAAGAGGGAATGTTACTTCCCCCCTTTATATGGAAGCAAAAATAAACAATTTTTTCTCGCCTATTTAAAGTTATGTATCGTTATTTTCCATATTAAAATAACAGTAAAAATAAATTAATGGAAGTAATAAAAAAATGTAAAAAAAACGATTTGTCGATTTATCGATACATCGAGTACATCGATTTTTTTGTGCGACTCAGAGCCGAGACACGTGTTGAAAAATTGATGGTTGCATCCGTTGAATCTTTGCGGTTAATAAAATAAGATAACTTAACTTATCGAGGTTACCACACTAGCAAATATCTGGCTTTAATAATCAATCGATATTTACTGAAAAAGTATCATTTTTTTCCTTTCAATAATAATTGAAGTCAAGCTTAATTGACGTTTCGTCATTGACTTTATTTGTCATGACCGACCAACGAAAAAATTATCGCTTTTTGAACTTTATTAATACGTTTAGATCATCTTATTATTATCAGTAATTACCTAACGACTCTACGTAGATTGAGTTCTCCAGTAGTTGATTATCAATTCATCGTCAGAATAAACTTCCGCTATTTTATAAATTGTCTGGCAAACGCGATATTGTAGTTTATTTATTTGAAATATGCCTTACGCAAATCTCTTGATCACAAATCTTGACGATGTAATACTTTGAGAATTTACAGGAATTTAGTTCCGTTCGTTTTGCAATCATGAACATCTGTTGAAGATGTTTTCCCAGTAATAAGAATTAGTAGATATAATAATAATTTATTGAAAAATTAAAAAGAATTTGAAAATACTATTTCCTTATATTATTATGGTATTAAAAACCATAGATAATCGAATTTTAAAGAATTTTGATAATTTTTTAATATCCACTTGGTAATAAAGTGATTAATACCTCAAACCTCAAATCTGTTTGTTCATCGATGTTTTCTGGACTTTTATTAATTTATTCGAAAAACTCAACTCGAATGCAGGGCGAAGTCTGGCATTACGATTTTCTTCGCTCTTCTTCCGCAGCCTACTGAAAACGTTGTGAAGTTCGATGCCTTCCGAAGGATCCGGCACACGCCAATTTTCACAAAATCTTGGAAACGATGAAGAACCGAATCCGTAATTGCTCGGGGGAACTTGGTAATATAATTTAGCATGCATTTACGCAAGGTTAGTCAAGCGTGAGACGTGATCGCATTAGGTAAGCCGAAGCCTCGGTTGCATCGCTGGTGGCGTGACATCCGGTATGCTGGGATCAAACGAGAGCCGCCATTACGATTTGCCGAGGCTTCTTACGTTTTATCAGCTATGACTCCCGTCACTTGACTTATTGCTCCTTGAAGCGAATCCAACCTCGGCTGCTTTGAGCCTCAGAATTCATCAAGTATTGGCGATAACTCATCGATAACAAAAATAAGGATTTTATAAATATCCTTAAGAAAGAAGGATTTAACAGGAATCCTTAAAAAAAGGATTCAACGGAAATCCTTAAAAATAAGGATTTAACAAAAATCCTTAAAAAATAAGGATGTAACAAAAATCCTTAAAAATCGGAATTTAACAAATGTCCTTATTTTCACCAAAGTCAATTTGAATTGAATTAATCTTTCACTAACAAAATTTAACAAAACTTAAACTTCGTTAAATTATATAAATTGCATTATTTCATCGCTAAACAAATCTAAAAAAAATTCAATTTCGTTAAATAAATAAAATGCATTATTCCTTCACTAACCAAAATTAACAAAATTTACATTGGGTAGTGAAGGAATAATGTAATTTAAATTTTCTTAAATTCGGTGAGTACAAAATAATAAATTGTGACAAATTATATTAAATTGTATTAAAAGTGTTCATCTCAATATATGACAATCATTTTCGACCAGCGCTTTCAATATCAATTCCCTAAAAAGATTGCTACGAAGAAAATGCACGAATACAATAATTTCATCGAAAAAAAGAAACAAAAAAATGTTTAAAAAATAAAATCGTTCCGAACTTCCACCTCGCGGAAGCCGGTCAAAAACAAATTGAGCTGAGCTTCGTGAAAAGTAAGTTTGGTACAACGGAGCGAAGGTGAAGATGAAAATTGGGAAATCTGTTTCCTAATAAACATGCCATGAGCCTTGCACCTGAACCATAATTTCAATATTATACGGTGTACGCGAGGTGCCCCGGTGAGCCTTTCCATAATGTAAGTATAATTTCGTATGCAGGTGGTGAGCAACGGCCAAGGGAGAAAGTCGTATGGCGTGCACCGGCAGTGGTGAACACCTCGTACTTTTCCACCCGTATGTTGCTCCACGTTTTATACATAAAGGGGTGAATTCAACCCTTCCTCTCTCTCTCTCTCTCTCTCTTTTACTCTCTCGCTACTCGAGTTTCTTTGACATGAGACGCCATACAATCGCGATCCAACGACACGCCCCGAGAGTCGCTTAACTCGTTTTACCGATCAATACGGAATTAAGCTATTATAGTGTACGATATATACATATATATATATATACGTACATACTTCGCGTACACGTATCCACGTATCCATTCACGTATACTTATATTTATGTTCTTCGGGGCTCGCCTACAACGGGTGCGACATGCTAACTACCCTCATCATGATCCAAAGTATAATATAATACTACTTATGATGCATATATACACACTTGTACAATGCACTCCTTTCAGGATGGCAGGAGCTTTAGCCTGTCCACTTGTTTGACGAATGCACAGCGTACCTCGTTCCTCTTCCACTTTTCACTATGTCCTCTCTCGATCTCTCTCTATCCTCGTTGCTCTCCCTCTCTATCTTTATATCGCTCTCTGATTATTATTATTATTATTATTATTATTATTATTATATTATATACTTATTTTTTATTTAATGATGATAAGGGAAGGGAAGGAAGGGAGCGCAATACAAGAAAAGATGAATGAAGGGCTGGAAAACCTAAAAAGGAGCCTATGGGAGGAAGAGGTAAGAATTCAGAGGTCATCGTACAATAGTTTTTATAAGTTCTCAGTGGAAAATGAGGAAAAACCTTGGAAATATTGGGAGAAGGAGAGCATGAAGGGTAGGGATAAGGAGCAGTGGGTCAGGCTGACGTGTGGAAATATCGGAAGAGCGGGAAAAAAAGGGCAGAAGGAGTGGAGGTTCAGAGTGTGCGGGGATGAAAGCGAGACGATGGAGCACATTCTAACGTGTAAGAAGAGTTGGGGGATGATTTCAAAGGATGGAAGAAAGGAAGCTGAGGAGTGGTTGAAGGGAGTCGATGGGGTAGCTGTGAAGGGGGAAATGATAAATATGCTTGGGGGTCATATAAATGTGGGAATATGCCGGTACTTTAA
>JAPYZJ010001977.1:0-23492 GCA_030522765.1 Ophioninae sp. B BG-2022a
TTTTTTTCAAAAGTTTGATTGAATGAAACAAAAAATGGCTCGATGGATTCAGTTGAAACTTTCTGGGGTTTTTATGGGTATATTGAACTGTAGAATGCACGCTTCAAGTTAATGGAAACCTCAATATTTTCAATTTAGCCGGGCATTTTACAAAATAACGTAAAATCCCTACTTGTTCCGGATTTTTCAAAACGATGTAGCATATGAAAGAAAATTTTTTTTCGAAAAATGAATACTTCAGCTTTGTAGAGAATTTATTCACGTTTCCGAAACCCACCCTACATTTTCTGTGTGACCATTGGTTGCTGAGATATAGATGGTCAAAGACAAAAGGATCCTTTCTCATTCAAAGTTCAATATCTCAGCGAAAAATGGACGTATTGAGATATAGAAACAAGGAAATTAAAGCTGAATAAACAACGTATTCGATCCATTCAGCGAATTAATCGAAAAAAAAATTTCCATGTTTTTGTACCAGAAAGAAAAACCGATAAAATTTGGGAAATTTTCCTTTCACTGTATTCTTCAGGATTGAGCGATACATGTGGCTATGAAAATTTGTACATTGCAAAATCTCGAAACTAGAGACTTCAAGCGTCAAATTGCTTTTTTGCTCAGTCCGATACGACAATGTTTGACAAAGATACAGCCGCTTGAAAAACGGCTAAAATTTGGCATATTTTTTTTATCCTTTAATTTTTTCCGATAGTGTATAACCTGTATCTCTATTATCTAAATAATCCGCATTAACGAAAAAATTTCGATCGCGTACAAAATACCCGCTAAAATATCTACAAAAAGTCCGGTTATTCTTTTATTATCTAAATTAACTGGAAATTTCCACACCTGTTTAAAATATGTCTAAATAATCTCGCATTTGCTAAAAATGGCCAGGTTGATCTGAAAAATTGAAAAAATTGTTAGAATAATCAGAATAATTCTAATTTTCATGATCAGATAAAATGGCAAGTTGTTTAGATAACCTAAAAAAAGGAAATGACTTTAGGAGTAACATATATTTTTCATTAAATAGTATTTCAATAGGTATTGCTAATCCAAAAAAAGGAAATAACTTTAGAAATAACATGTATTTCCAATAATAACATATATTTTCAATGTTTCATAATCTAACGAATGTTTTCGAGTTTCTAAATCACTCGGTTTATGTTTTTCCTTCGTTTAGAAATCTTATGTATAAGAACTGCTAATTGGATTCCGTTACTTTAGCAGGAACGACAGGAAAGCTCGGATACTGAGCTTGCCCTCGCATCGTCCAATTAACTGCTGACTGAGCTCTCGGTTAAATCGATCTCAGCCTAGGGGGAGAAGCGGAAACTACTTGTGACACCTTGGAAGCGCCTCGTTAAGTTCTCCCGCTGCGACTTAATCTCCATATATATCTGTATATATGTAAATACTTCTATTTGATCGTAGAATCTCACGCAGGATTCCTGAAATCATTACAAACCCTATTTGTTCACACCACTCTACTTACATCGGCGATTCATGAAATCTCCCCCCCCCCCCCGAACATTAAACATGGCCATCCGGCGATTCATTAGCTCGCATCGTAACTCGAAAAACAAATCACTGTTTATTATTGCGTCCCAGTTTCGGTAGCGCGTCGACCGAATCGATCCTTCTCACGAGTAGCGCAATTACTCACAAACTTGAGCTTCAGGTTTTTATTTAATGTGGTGGAGAAAAAAAACGTCCCGAAATATTGCGATCATGATTATTTTTATCATTATGTTTCTTTGTTTCTTTTATTGTCTGAAATATTCCTCTGGAGTTTCAAGTTATGGATTTGCAGCCGAAGTTCTCCTGGTATTTAGCATTGCCATACAATTTAATAAATTTTAGTAAAAATCAAGAAAATTTACTGAAATTTAGTGAAACTTAGTAAAAATGAAGATAATTTAATGGAATTTAGTAAAATTTAGCAACGTTCAGTAAAATTTAGGACAGTTCACCAAAACGGTGAAAAATGGTAACACGATGTGTCAATGTAACAAACGTTTCGGGTATAGAAAAAACATAGAAAAGACTTGGACGGTATCTCGTATCGTCTGATTTCCTTTTAGAAGGTGAGGCAATCCACGCACACCAACAACCGCTGAAGCTTCGAAAGTGCTTCGATGCGTACACTCGACGGTTTTCGCTCTCGCTGTGACGGGTCTATACCTAGGTGTATACACGTATATATTAAGTATAACCGACGAAGGTACTACAGATGGAAGATCGAGAAGACAAATGGAACAGACAGTAATCTCCCGATATATTGATAGCGGGACGATGGAGAGAAAATAACAGGTATACAAACATACGCTCTTCAACCATTTTTCATTTTACTGATGGAAAAACGTAAAAGACAAACACGATTAGTTCTTCCCATAAATCATGCGGCATAATCTCCTTCTCGATTACAGCAGTGACATTTGAAACGTTCAATGACGTCACCAATGTAAGGTTTCATAATTTATATAATCTGCTAAGTTGCGTCCAACTCGTAGACCAAAATGGCATGACATAAGTTTCTGATTAAATTTCTTGTTTGTTAAAAGCGTGTATAGCTAAACTTGTTTCTGTAAATGGGCAGAAAGAGAATTTTAACGAAAATATGAAAGGAATTTCTACTATCATTATGTTCTGTATATAAAGTATTAGTTGTCGTCGAACTGTTGACACGGAGGACTATGGTCCCAAAAACTCTGATAAACGGCTGGCTTAGGCGAAACGAAAAATCGCTCAAGACTTACTTTTTAATAATAAAGCATCACGTTTCATACCATGTGATACGTGTGTATTCTTGTTGTTTTTCAATTCGGCAGCACACGCTAAGGTATGCGATTTCTCTTCAAGATTTGTATTTAGTAAAAGCGTGCACGGTTAATTTTTTTTCTGAAAATAGTTAAAGAATAAGTTCGAACAAAGAAAGGTAGGAAAACTCTTCCACCAAGATGCTTTGTAAAAAAAACACCAGTCGTCCTCCAACGATGGACATAAGCATTTGTAGTCCCAAGAACAGCGACAAAGTCCTCACTTGGGCGGAACAAACCTCCGAAGACGACTGAACCCCTTGTTAATAATAAAGCATTTTCTGTTTATGGCACATAATGTGGATATTTTTTTTTTTCAACGCTTTCTTCTGGATAGTTTTTAACTTCGGCGGACACGCTCTTGTCTAACAGACTGGATTTCTGAACTCCACCGTGCACGGCCTTGTCAAACAGATGGAATTTTTGTATTTCACCGTACACGCTCTTGTCGAACAGATTGCACCTCTATACCGGAAGATGCACTATGAAACTGTTACGTAATTTCGCATGCAGGTAATATCGCTGATATCATGAAGCGATGAACACTTGCCAGTAGGAAAGACCGTATAGTACTTTTATGATACCGTGAGATTAGATACGATCAGGGAAGACACCGATCATACAATTTAGGCCATCAAGCTGATTAATCGTTACGTCATGTAGTAGTTCTTCTATTGATGGTATTGGCTTCTTGCGTATCAGTTATCTAAGAACATCATGTAATTAGATCTCCCCCTCCCCCTAACTTTATCGTCTGGGGGAATTTTTCTACGCTACTGCCACTCATCGTAGCTTCTTCAAGTCTTCAACTAATTGTCTCTCTTCTTTCCACCACTATATAAATATTCCGCGCGAAATATATTTTATTTTTGCTCTTCGCTCGATTTGAAGGTTACTAGGTCACCTTTTTTTCTTGAATCAAATGGTTTTTATTCCTTCCACGCAACAGGATGACTTCGACAGATTATACGTTTTCATTTTACGAGCACTTTACAGAGGACCAACACTAATTTCGAAATTCATGGTAATTGTCGTTCAAACTCTGGTAGAAAGAGGCACGGTTTGCAAGGTTTGAATTGGAAACGGTTATTTCTTTGCGTTATTTTATTCACAAAGAAGCTTTCGCAGTGAGTGGGTTATTTAAGGCGGGTCAAGCATTTTGCAGATGCATACTGCATCCCGAGCTTTTCATCTCTTGTTACGTTTCAGGATAACACGACCTCGAAATTTTCATTTCTCCACAGTTTGATGTCTTTAGGGTTCTTTTTCACATTGCTGATTTCAAAAGTTTTAAATGACAGTGTCAATTTAGCCAGTGTTGGATTAGCCGTGTAGAAGGCATGGTAAAGGCTGCACAGCGTTGGGAACTAGCATTTGCGCTGAATATGAATAAACCTTGAAATACTTCGTAAATATTCTGCCTGACAATTCACATGAAAATGTTCCATTCAGTGGCTGGTGTATTTGGAGTACACTCCGGAAGTTAGAATTTCTCGCAGCAGAAAACGATGTTGAAAAGAACTCTGAATATTGTCAGTGCTCATCAAAACGATTTGGAAAAACGTCTCCGCAACGTACTTGTCCAGCTTGACGAACTACTTGAAGCGTGGCTGCTCATATTTGCAATGAAACAACACGAAGCTCTGGAACTGCAATTTTATAAACTTATAAAGGAGGTTAATCAGAATCGTGTGGTCCCAAATGTGGAAATAGTCTTCCACGTATCGCCCTCTATTTTATTTGCTCTTTATTATAACTACAATTGCAAAATGCAAATGCAAAGAAATTGTTTTCCTTATTAACCGTTGTTATGAATTCTCTTACATTAGTATTACACTACCAATATAAGAATCCTTTTATTATTATTATTTATTCTATTTATATTATAATGTAATTATCTATATAATTTACCATATTTATATTATAATTGTAATTATTTTTTCTTCTAATGAAGGTGATTGAAATACCATACCAATTAAACAGTTGGTTTGATTGTCACTCTTACAGTAAATGTTTGCGGGAGCATGCATTTTTTCTTAAATCCCGAAATATCGTTCTGCTTTCTACGAAAACGAACTTTATCTGGTAAAATCATTTTTGTTAAATTAGTTGCGTAGAGGAAATCAGAATTTGATAAAAACAAACGTCAATTATCATGCGCTCCACCTAACGGCAATGCAGAACGTCTTCTTTGACATTTGAGTGTATAAAAAGTGTATTGAGGGATAGAATCGTTCTAATAATCTCACTTTAATGAACTTCGATGATCTATTTCGAACGATTGATTTGATCGGAGTTATTTTTAAAAATGAGTCACATTAAATCAGAAAAAAATGTGTCCACGATAAAGGATAGTTTTTAATATATTCTAAACGCTTTGCTACATAAATGTTTTACCAACTGCCTGCAGTTTTCAGTACTTTTAAGTGTAACTCGTGAAAACTTGATCAATGAAGTTGCTTCAAGTTTTGGATTTGAGTACAAGGGAACAATCAGTATTCGCCAACAATAATTGACGAAACGTTCCTCACGCTCTTCAGTAGCAATCGTTGCAGCAAAATCGTTATTTAAAGACATTGTTCACCCAAGTACTCGATTCTATCAAAAATACGGAAAAAATAAAAATAAAATATTTAAAATATTATAAATCAAATATTAAAAAATTAATAAAAAATTTTAGAAATAATCTTTAAAAATATTAGAAATAATCATTACCAGACTCCTATGAAATCGCTCTAAAAGTGTGCAATTAGAATTGGAATTTGTATTCAGCCTGTGACCCAATAACTCATCTCGATTGAAAATCGACAAAAAATAAACTGAAATAAATTGAGAACGAAAAATAACTAAAAGTAAATTCGATTCAGTTTCCGATAATTGCCAGGGTATATCGTAGCTACTTGTGGGATGATTCAGTGATTCCCCGGAGATGCAGGATACATTTTTAAAAAGTTCCTAATTGAGACGGTTAATACGCCCACCGGGCATACTCTCTGACACCCGTTATGAAATCTGCTCGCTGGAGAAGCAGCGTGAGCAAGATAGTTTATAGTCCCGAGGTGACGGCATCCGAGCGAGGAACTGAACGGTTCATCGGGCCAGGATGATTTTCTCGATAAAAGGAAATCTTGTCTCACCTTACGGTGTTTATAATATATATATATTTGAAGGATAATAAAGATTTACATATATAAATTTGAAAAACCACTCATTGACAATTGTATTTCATTACATTCGTTGCAGTCAGTGAAATTCGATGTGGCATGTGAAAGAATCAGAACTGTTCAAAAATATTCAGAATTTATTTATCTA
This sequence comes from Ophioninae sp. B BG-2022a, assembly GCA_030522765.1. Taxonomy (NCBI): domain Eukaryota; kingdom Metazoa; phylum Arthropoda; class Insecta; order Hymenoptera; family Ichneumonidae; species Ophioninae sp. B BG-2022a. The sequence continues at coordinate 6,132 of JAPYZJ010001977.1, forward strand.
CACATCTAAATATTTTTATTAGAACTGTTTACTGCTATTATGCAGTTTAGTACAATTGCTGAATTGTATACTTTTTCAGGTCACGAAAAATATATCGAATTCAAAGTTGACAATGTTCTTTTTTCCTAAAAATCAAACCTTTTCGAGAATTCTCTTTTTTTAGGATTTAAAATGTTCGAGAATTCTACTTGCTTAGAATTTTCGAAATTGTAGAATTCTTCGAATTTTAGTCTTTAAGAACTTCTAAGAATAGAAAATATTTTGTAGTTTTATTTCCTTAGAATTCGAAATGATTTAGAAATTCATATTTTTTCCTAGAAGCTTCATTTTTTTAAATACAAATTTTTTTTAATATCAGTTGTTTAGAATTCTCTATTTTTAGAATTCAGAAATACTTTTAGAATTCTTATTTTTTTAAATCAATTACGAATGCGTATGAATGTTTGCACATCATGAACACATGTTCTCAGATCGAGACAATTATTTTCTATATCTGGAAATTGTGATTTTTCATTTATCATGTCTGCATAACTGTCTGGCTGTATTCTCTTGACCGATTTCCGGCATCATTCCCCGCTATGAATTTATTGAATACCACAAATCTGATTGATTAATTACCAGGCCACGAGGTAGCTAGACATGTTCCCGAGCGGGTTCCAAGTATGGCTGAGGGAATATCCTTGCATTTGTGAGAATGGAAATATAAGACGACTTTAAGGGGTTTGACTGTCGTTGAAATACGATCAGACGGAACACGAGCGCGGAAAGAATTCGAACCACGAGGACTTCTTAATTAACACGTTACACCATGACACGACCGTCAGGGGAGTCGGACTTAACACCAATTATGTGTTCGAGATAGGATGTCATTTATCGAAGAAAAATAAAATATCAATCCGTGGTAAAATAATTATAAAATAAAAACATTTTCTTTTTTACTTTATATTTACATTAGGGTATCCCTCAATTGGTCTCAAATTTGTTCAATCATTATTTAATTAAATTAAAAATGTATTATATATATGTATAAAATAATATTAATAATTTTATTCGAAATACTCGGTTTTATATAAACACCTTACGTATTGGGTTATGTTTTAGATATATTGTTTTTTTTAGATGTTTTTGCGTTAACAAATCTTCGATGCAAGACATCACGGTTAAAGTATCTAGAATGCGTCAACATTTATACGACACATTTTACGATAGAATTAATTTTTAAAAATGAAGTAAGATAATTCTTTGGGTTTATGGATAACATTGTCGTGGCTATGTTGAAAAATATCGACCTCGAAAAATAAGGGACACCCTAACGGGTATGTTTTTTTCACACTTACGGGTTCCATCGAAGCGTGTTGCTATAGTATCTAGGAACGTATTTTGAGGGGCGAGGAGACCCTTTCTGGCTCCCATTGGGGCTACCCCACCGAGCCCTTCGGCACCCGGTCCTGCGAACAAAAAAGAAAGCATACAGTATTGAATTCGCCAACTTTCCCAGTGCCTTTTTTTACGGGTCTGCGTATACTCGAAACTTGAAACATAGGTGGTATTTGAATACTTATATTTGATGAGAGTAATGGAATGCTGAATATACGAGTACATACTTGGCAAGGTCAACATTTTTTCCAAATTGAAAAATATTGGTAAACAATAAATTTATCACTCAACTGAAACAGCGTTTGTAGGCTGGCAGTTGGTTTAGATAATCCAGTAAAATAAAACTATTTTAAAAAAACATCTTTATGAATTGATTTATCATTTTTCTGGTTTTACATAAATAATATGAGTCTGAATAATATTAATATGTTATGATATATTTATTATATTAATTTTTTATATTAATAATAGTATACTTATTAATAGATAATAATGTAAGTATAATATAGTATCTATATTCATTTTTTAAGTTTTTCCAACTTTACCCAGATTGAAAGTTCTTTAATTGTCATCTGGTAAATAAAAATGGGTCACATAAAGATTTAAAAAATTCGGCGTTTAGAAAAAAAAATGAATTTCTTAATCATTTCAAATTCTAAGGAAATCGAATCACAAAAACATTTTGTATTCTTAGAAGTTCTTAAAGTTCTGATAAAATGAGAATTCTCAAAAAGATTTGATTTTTAGGAAAAAGAACATCGTCAATTTTTAATTCCATATATTTTTCGTTACCTGAAAAAGTATAGAAATCAGCAATATATGGTACTGATCAGGCAACGCAATTTCTAAACTATGAAGAATAACAAGTGACAAATGCGAAAGAAAAAAGAAATCCCGAATCCTCCACCAGTCATATGGAGGATCATTAAAATTTCTTTTTTCTATTCCAGTACAACTCTGCACCCATACTATCATACCCATATTATCACAGGATATTGAAATCTAAGAAGAGGTCCATTTCCACAAGCATTCTTTTTTCTCCGACTCTCGCTCTACACAGACATGAATATGTATGTACATACACACACACATATATATATATGCATGCAAGAGCATTATAAATGATATAGTTCACGGTATCTCGAGTCTGTGCGCGTGAGTGGTCATCAACGAGCGATAGCAGGAAGCGGTTATAGGGATGTGCGTTTTTTCTTCCACTCTGATGCACCACAATGTGAACGTTTACCTATATATATTTATAGAAAAATTCTCGTCCCATCCCGTCGCCATTGCCCGTTCTCGTATGAACGCCTGGCGTTCATGAAACTTCATCGTACGCATTGTTTTTTTTTCCTCTCGATCGAATCACGTGTTTGCGCCTGGCATTGGCGCATTGGCGACTATGATTAATAGCCGCTATTATCTTCATTTCTGTACTTTCGCAGCTGACCTTAATGCCCGTGAGTGCGAACTAGATTTGTAGTTGGAAATATCTCGAGGTACACTCATCATAGTCCAATCATAATGGATTGAAACAATATTAAAACAGGGACAAAAATAATGGACATTTTTGATTGAAGTGCGTTTAAAAGCGTAGAAAATATAGGGGTACTTTGAGAATGATTTTCTAGGAAAGTATTCGTCCGATCACGTTTGAGTTTTTTTTATCGGAAAGTATAGATATTGTAGAATGTTGAGAATTTTTTTGAAAAATTTGCGCTCACTTGACGAGCTATTATCGATATAATCGCGGAACTCATTGGTTGCATGCAAATTAATCCAGAATTAAAATTTAGAAACGATTCTCAAAATTTTATGTATAGACCACTTTGGAACGGAGAGTTTTTTAAAGAAAAAATACTTTGCCAGATAGCGACCGATTAGGATGGATTGAAACAAATTGAAACGAGGAGGAGCAGAGCGGTTATTTGTGGAGTGCGTTTAAAACCGGAGAAAAGATAGATGATCTTTGGGAATTATTATCTCGAAAATTATCCGTGCGATTTCGTCCGAATTTTTTTTATTCGAAAGTACATATACATATTAGGATATATTGATGATTAATTTCGGAAATATATATTATGGGAGAATGCTTTTATTGATGGCCGTCGTAAAACATGCCAATCAGTGTACCTCTGGTCCCAATTATGCATGCGGTTAAACCGAAAAAAAATTGGTAAATATTGTGAAAGTATAATATATAGAGCCTTTCGTAATATTTTTCCGTAAAATTGCAGTAAAAAATAGACACCAATTTGAAAAAGGGAAAAGTATGATGGTCTATTTAACGTGATTACATTACATTAAATTACATTTAATTAATTCAAAGCTATGTTATAAAAACTACTTTTTGTGTGCATTTCACATAAGGCACACTGTACATATTTAAAAATAACTCTTACAGGTTTTCGATATACGCAGATTAAAAAAATTAAATACAAAAGTACCCATTATTGAAAAACTTATACCCCTATTCTCGTTACTGTAAATTTGATTTGTGTCTATTTCTTTTTTAACCCTGTTTAGTCACATTGGATTCATTCTACCCAGTCAGATTTTAAAGAAAACTATCGACTTGACGTAAATATAAAAATAACGTCACATACTTTGAACATCATAGACATCGTGCGAAAAAAAAATTTACGAAAAAGAGGCTATGAGTTAAAAAAATCATTTCAGCAAGGAAAACATTTTTTACTAAAATAATCATAACTTTATCCACTTTCAATATTACCGACTAAAATTTGAAGGTCACACGACTTCGATATAATACTTTGGGGGGAAAAATCGTCATACAGTGCAGCGGGTAAAGTCCCGGCCAAAACCAAGGCCGTCAAATATTTAAGCTCAAAGTTGATGGATGGGTTGATTTTATCCAATGTGAGTAGGGGAAGTTAAAAAACAAATGTAATTTAAGCAAGCCACTAAACTCCGTATGCTCGAACATTCTTGGCAAAGCTGAGAGATTAAACTTTTCCACACGTGTCGGAATTCTTTGGGCCCCCTGCGTTACCCCACGTAACTCAGCGTCGAAAAGTATGTCGCGCGAATGATTAATTGTCGGTCGAACGTTTCACCAAGTATACACGTTTGTCGTGAGACCCGAGCGAGAGATGTGAGTGTTGATGCAGGTGTGGTTGAGATCGCGAGAGTTTCCGGATTATGGAAGGTTGCGGTAGCCGCCATATGGGAGACCAGTGGATTTTCGAGCTTCGCCAATAACATTAAGAACTATAATGGACGTGCTGGGGAGTCGTCATCTATGTTTTTTTGCAAACTTCACCACATCACGCAATTTCCCTAAAGATGACTGCAAAGTATAATCTAGGTACTTGAGTTATTCAAATTTTATAAAATATGCACCACTATCGGGAGTTACTTTATTTTTTTTGGATCTGATTGAGTTATACTCAGTACGTTTGGGTTTGGATGGATATACTTGGGTCTCTTTTTGATCGTTTCTTTGGGCCTGCAGAGGTTCTATCGGATTCTCTTTTGATTTTTCGGATTTAATTTAGGTTTTTTGGAGTTTGTTTTTTTGTGTGTCTGCCTCGGTTTTTTTTCATATCTATTTGGATTTCCGTGGATTTTATTACGAGTACTTAAGTTTGTTCGAGGTTGCTTGAAGTTGTTGGGTTTGTTCGGGTCTCCATCGGTTTATTTGGGTTTGTTTAGGGTCTTTGGGTCTGCTTGTCGTTTCGGTTATATTTCGGTCGTTTTGGATCTGTTTAGGTTTGCATCAGCGGAGGTTTTTCGATCTCCTTCGGTTTTTTGTGTCTACCTGGGATTTTGTCGATTTAGTATGGACACTTGCCTTTGTTTGGGTCCTTTTAAGTTTTTTGGAGCTTGTTTGGATTTGGTAGGGCTTTTTATATCTGCTTGGGTTTACTTGAGTCTGCTAGGGTTTGTTCGGGCCTTCTTAGATTTGTGTGCGTCTACTTGGGTTCGTGACGACTTCTTATGAACATTGGAGTTTTTTTGAGTTATTTGAAAGGATGAGGAGGAAGAAAAATAATTAACAAGAAGGAAGTAAGAGTTTTTACTTGAAAGCTCATCGATCAGTCGGAACACTTTGAACGTTCGAGAAATATTCCTTTGTGCAGGGCATTTACGAAATGTTTTAAAACATGTTGTTGGAAGGGGCTCGCTTTTTCAGCTAAATGAAACTGGAGTAGGTTCTTGTTGTGATTAAAAACAGCTTACGCCCCGCGAAATAAGCTCGCAACTTCGTTCTCTCATCGCGTAGACACGAGAATATTAGAGTACTTTATTTTTAACTCTCATTTCTTTTTTTAATGCTTGTGAAAAATGGGTCGAGTTTGACCGAAAAATATTATCAAAGAAATTTCGAGAAATCAACCAAGATTGTGTTTTAACGTCGAGAACAAAGAAGCTAATACGTTCTTTGTTGGCCAACTTTCTGAAAGACGAAAAGAGAATAACAGAAAATATGTTGTTCCTATATATTCATGTCCCTATATATTCATCAATTTCTTTATGGTGATTCCTTTGTGTTGCGAATTTACGCAGTTCTGTTTCGCGGATGATGTTCTTTCGTTGCTCGCCAAGAGATTCAGTGAGCTTTTGACGAAACGTTGTTACTCGTCTCCAAAATTGATGGTTTAAATGACAGCTGTCCACGAAACATCATTCATATTATGTAATACAGCCCAAGAATACCCCGTATATAGTTATTGTTCGGTTAAGGCTACACATTATGGTATCTGTTATCAAACAAGTCCACGATCAGAGGATACCTTGTACATCATTGTCAGATAAATCCTAATAAATTATCAAATTCTCGATGTGAACTCTTCGTAAAAAATTGACTTTTCCGGATATCTACTGCCTATATCTGTGTACTTTACTATATTTGCGAAAATCGATCAAAGGCACATTTTTTCCAGTCGTTTTTCTGCTCGCCTTGAAGCTTAAAAGAAATTGAGGAAGCAAAGGCCAAATAATTGAAGGAAAAAGAGAATGTAAAGAAGTTGAACTCTTCAATTTAATTTAGCTCGTCATAAATCTAAAAAGAATAAAGAAAGAAAGAATTTACATTCATTTAATTTTTTTCGCTCCCCTTAAAATTTAAAGCTCAACTTTGTCGTGTTCTTTAATTTTGTAATGATATTCGAAAAATCATAAAAGTTATGGGCAAGGACGCAACATTTTCAAAAAAAGGGCTGTATAATTTTTGTTTGGGTTTGTTTTGTTTTTTAAGCCAAAGAGATTAAAATTTAAATTGAACAATAAATATAAATTTCAATCAACCATTCATTTTTTTCAGAACATTCAACTGCGTAGAGGTCTTTGTAGATTACATTTTAAGAATCTTTTCGAAGTTTTTTTAGGAATCATCGCATATATACAATCATTAAATTTTATACCTATAGTCAATAGACATTTATTTTTTAAATTATTAACAAATTTCAATACTTAGATTTTCGAATGAAAGAAACTTGGATAAAATAGGATTAATAATCTTGTAAAGAATTCCCAAAAGTCATTAATTTTTTTTAATACCTACCCGTCTGTACGCTCTTAAGTAGTTACTTGAATTTTTTATTATTGGAATAGAAATTTTTTCCAAAATTGTTTATAATATCTTAATTGCTTCAAAGCTCACAATTATTAAATAGGTACCTATAGTTACTATCTTTTCCAAGGTAAAACTGTTTTTTATTGAGAGGTTATGTAATTGTCCATTTTAATATTGATTATTTACAAACATATTTGTCCTTAACAGTATATCAACCTTTACCTACTTTTTATCATTATTATATTTTCCATGATTACAAAGCCTCTATCGTTATTAAACTTCTTATCGAATTCTGTATTCGTCGTTGGGATCTTTTCTTTATCACATCAAAGTAAATTTGTAAACATTGTATTGAAAATTGACTTTGCTTGATCGTGCCAGTTTTATCGAGAATTCACATCTGAATATAGGCAACGGCCGAGCTGAGGATGTGTATGAACAGCTGGGAACCGATTTCGCAATTTGAATTCTTGAATTTTACATCTTGAATTGTACATCTCTTGCAACTGATCAACAAAACAATCACCACTTTCTTATTTAATTAATACATTCGAACACTCTTGATATTCTTACTTTTGAAAGAAATAGATCAATGCTTTTTTTTAAATGTTCTTCGTGAAGATTAGCCTGGTAACGATTAGCCTCGTGAGGATTAGCCTCGATAGACCCGACGAGAATCGAAAGATCTGCATCTGCAGATTCATTTTATGGGAGATGCGAAGACGCTGATATGGTCAACGATAGCGTGAACATCGAGTCCACCCAAAGCTCATTACCTTTGGATTTCGGCTACGAACAATACAGAGAGGAGAATTAGCTCGACGAAGAGGATTGAGGAGCAACGGGTAGACAACTGAGCAAGGGATGAAACCATATCAATTGACCATAATTACATGCCAACATAACTATCCCTTAATTACCCAATTCCACCTACGAGAAAACCGTATCCAGTGTTTTGTCAGTAATTGTACATCCGTTGCAACTGATCAACAAAACAATCTCAATTTTCTTATTTAATTAATACCTACATTCGGACAATCTTACTATTTCTGCTATTGAGGTTACTATATTAGTTATTCTTACGATCGAGGTTTCGGGTAATCAATGATTATCCAAAACCTCAAAGTATGAGGCACCTGACCCATGTGAGGCCCTAATAGAGTAGCCTAATAAAGCCCACGTTTTAAATATACAAAACTACAAAGTCAAACGGATTGACCTCCCATAATCGAGTGTCTAACTTTGAATGGCCGCAATCGCCATAGCAACCGCCGCGCTGTGGCGAAGCCAAACGAATTTACAGTCGATAGAAGGCAACGCGTGCGATCCTCGTAGGCGATCATTTAATTTCGACGTACAAAAAGTTTGGAAAACAATAAGTCTTTTCAATATTACTTAGTGAACGTTTATTATAATTATATGTAGTGGTTTATCAGCACTATACATTCTGTTATCAAAATTTAAGTTTCAAATTAAAGATCCTACATTTTTTATTGCTTTTGTACGAAGTTACAACCGGTATGGCCTTATTAAGAACCGTAGTCTGAATAAGGCCTAGAAGTCACTCCTTCAAAATAAGCGTATAGTTAATAGTGAACATTATTTTCTGAACTAAAATTATTATTAATACGTTGATTATTGAATAAATGATTAAATAAACATTTTAATTTTATTTCAACATTCATAGTTTTTTTGCTGTACTTAAAAATAAATAAGCTGGGCCTTACATGGGTCAGGTATCTTATTATGTTTTTCATTTATTGCTAATTAATTAGTCGTTGAAGTAAATCTTTCACTATATTATAAATTCTCTTATGAATTTTAGAAAGATAATTTATTTTTTTTTTTTATAATTTATGAATTTACAGATGTTAGATTAATAAATTGTGTATATCTGTTAATATTTTATAAATTTCTACTAAACAATTGTGGAGTACCTAATATCTTATTGTTCTATAAGAACTATCATTCCTCAAATTTTTAGGAATGTCGGAGATTTTTAATATCCATCCAGTAATAGTTTAAAAAGTATTGACTCCGATCTCGTTCGCTTTGGATATGTCATTCTTCATCGAAATCTAAGGGATACGTATTTTTTTATCGGCGAAAAAACAGTTTTCGGGGGTGAAACTCATCCTTGAAGTTGGGCAGCTTCCGAGTGACTTTTGCCGTTTATCATAGCTCCAATCAAGATATTCAAATGAAACCAATCAAAGAGCTGTACTTATAGCGAATCATGAAAAATGCGCCATTTTCAATTCCGAGTGGGTGGATAAGGGTAAATATATAGGGATTGAAAGTGACCAACCCTGGCGGCTGGAGTGTGGCTCCAGCGGTTACTGAAGTTAAGCAACCCTATGTGCGGCTGATACTGAGATGGGTGACCGATTAGCCGTGCTTTGGCTGGCTCATCGATCAGTGAGCGAAGAGGCCGATTTTACTGGGAACTTGGTGTATATACTTTAACAAAAATACAAAATACAAAAATACAAAAGAATAAGAAGAATACACGAAGAAATCCAGACAAGGAAGAAATGTACTGGAACCGAGAAGATATGTAGTGGAATTTTTAAATAGAGTGAAATGGAAAGAGGTAAAGGCGCTAACAGCGTGTAACGTAAGGAAGAAAATAATTTAAAAAAAATGTTATAAGGGTTGAAAGGAAAAAAATCATGTAACTCGAGAAATTTGAGGGTTAGTTTCACCCCTTAAAACTATTTTTTCGCCGATAAAAAAAACGTGTTCTTTATATTTCGATGAAGAATAACATACCCAAAAATTAACGAAATCGGAGGTGTACAGCGAAAACGGTTTTCTCGTTAGTACAATGTGACATCGTTTCAAGAGCAGCAGTATGAGACATTTTTGTTTTATTTTATCTTTCGAAATTTAATAAAATATTGATAAATAATTTATCAAATTTTTATATATTTCATAAAATAATATTGTAAAAAACTGGATGTACAGTTCTCGAAATAAAAAAAAATAATTATTTTTACATTTATTAAATACCAAAATATATTTCATATTTTGTAAAAATTGTATAAGTTATAGGAATACGTGTGGTACCGGCGGTCATTAGCGACAATTTTATGCAGGACTTTGACCGTTGGTCTATTTCTATAAAGCTATTTGCTGAGGTTACATTGGGACATTTATATATAGCTCTGAAAACCAACAGCTCCGAGTACACTTGCGCAGAATATTCTCGAATGTTACCATCACCAGAAAACTATTAAGAGGGTGAATACGGATACAAACATCCCGGTGATTTGTTGTTCTTTTGATGTTTTCACTCTTAAGAAAATGCAGTGCGAATTTGATCGTGATATTCTAAAAATTGTGAAAGCTATGGTCGATTTTCTGGACCGAGTAATGAATCTCGTAATTTCTTTCTGAAACTTTAACATTCTTATCAACACAAGACATACTTTTCAAAAATAGTTCCCAAAATATCCGGAGATCGGCTTCGTCAATTTTCCCATAATTCTGGACCAATATCTTTTCATACGTTTATCACTACCGAAAGTAAGATTATTTTTTTAACCCAATTTTCTTTTATCGAGGCAGTAAGTTGAAAATTTAATTTAAAAAATTCATGTAAATTTCAATCGAATGATATCGTTCGGCAAATTCTTGGCCTTGACTCAATGCAAACAAAAACGACGAATTAAAAATATATATTTAATTTTACTAAATTTATATGCATATTATCCATTCATATTATAAATTCTCTATCATGACTATTAGAATCATTGCGTTAATTTTTTGTTTTTTTTTTTTCAAATTCGTTTTCATATGAACAAATTTCGATGATAATCGCCACAATTGACTGTACCTAGAGTGCTCCAAAATTTATTGAGGCCTCATTTTAGGGTAAACTTAATAAAATGAGGACATATTCGTTGAAGGTCTATTAAATTACTTAATGGACCGTTGAGCACAAAGCTAGTCCAAAATGTGAAAATCGTGGATGTACAAGTTTATATTACGTCGTGCACGTCTAGCCTTACGAACATCTTATTTAATAATAAATTAACACTTACAAATGTTAATTTACCAGTTTCAATACTAATTAAAGTCGAATTTAACGATGTTCACATGCGCTTAATTGAGGTTTTGTCAGTAACTATACAACCCTCGCAACAGACCAATAAAAATATTTTCACTTTTGAAATTCAATTAATACGTTCGGTTAATCATATTATTATCAATAATTACCCAAAACCTTAATGTATCTTGAGTATTCCAGTGATTACTAATTAATTGAACTTCAAAATAAATCTTGCATTATATTACAGATCGTCTTATAAATTTTAGAAAGATAATTATAATGATCTTTATTCATTTCTATAATTGATAAACTTATAAGTTCTGAATTTATTAATTTTATAAATTGTTCATTATCTTATAAATAACTTGGTGAAAAATACTATAATAATTCATGAAGTGTTGTGCTATAACAACCATCATCCGTAAAATTTTCGAAAATTTTGCTGTTTTTTAAATATCCATCTAGTAAAACTTAAAAAAATATTGTCTTCGAAATATGACGGAGCTTATAACGTAAATATATCTATGTGTCTATGCATATAAATATTAATAACTCATAATAATATCAATTATCATAAGAATAGTGATAATAATGCATGTCTAGAGCAACTTACACCATCATTTTTACACAGCTTTAATTGTAGTACATTCTAAAAACAAAGGTGACCGACAAGATCGTTCTGGAAAAACAGCGCCGTCTAAAATTAACAAAAAACGTTGGGAAAATTGGTCGATGACAACGCAACTGACCACGTGATTTTTTATAAATAGCGAACATTTAAGTGGACTCGTGGGCCACGAAGCAGCTCGTGAACGTTTCGAATCAAACGAATCCTAAAACGTGACAGCAGTGATACAGGCTTCTCGCTTTAGTGTATTGATTTAGCAAAAAGTTCGTTAACGTTGTGTCGGGAAAGCATTTGAAGTGGAGATTACCAGGGTCTCGTCAAAAGCTTACCCATCGCATGATTTTTCTGAATTTAGATGATCGTAGAACTCCTATAGCACTGACAGTTTTGATAGGAAAAAAATTGATAGGAAGCTTGAATATGAAAAAAAATGTTGGTAGGAAGCTTCGACATAAAAAAAAGGATTTGATAGGTTCGCGTCGAAAAAAAATAGAAAAGGGTGTTAGAAATATAAAGAATTGTGTTAGGAAAAACAAAAAAAATTTTCTGAAATTGAACTACGCGACTGACTCGTTTTTTTCTGATAAAAGATAGGATAATAATTTTTTTCGATAAAAGAAAGATGAGACGATTAAAATGAAAAAAAGTATAGTAGGAAGCTTTGACACGAAATAATATTGATCGGAAGCTTCGATATGACAAAAAACGAGTGCCAAAAATTGAAGATGAAGTTAGGAAAACAGATGGGAAATGTGGCTAAAATTGAGTTGCGTGGTTGATTCTTTTTTAATAGCACATTTTTTCTCAAAAAAATGGGAAAATCGCTTTTATATGGCTGAACTTTTGCAATTCAAATGTGTCGAGCTTCAGCCACGAGATACCACGATAGCAGTATATATAATACAGCAAAGTCAATTTCGCGTTAATTACAGAATTTAAAAAGTTTCGCGTGACGTTAATATGATTGAGAAAGCCGCAATCATGCCCGAGCGAGTAGAAGATTCGTTCTCGGGAAAGAGATGGAGCTTAGACTCATTAAAAAAAAAACTCGCTTTTTCCCTATTTGCCAATTTGGACAACGATTAAATGAAAAGGTGTCACAGGTGTTATAGCGTGTCAGATATTCACCGTGTTTCATCAACCACACATTTTTATAAATTGAGAAAAGCAACCAGTGGAAAAACCTTTTTTCATACCCGAGTAACGATCGAAAGAAAAACGTGAATTTTTAGAATTTTATTTAAAAAAATATTTGTACGATTTCGACCAAGTTTTTTTCTTAATCGAAAATATAAAAATCGAGCTATATTGACAATTTTTTAAATACATATCTATCAACTGAGGACGCTGTTATTATGGCCGATGTAAAATTGCATGATCGCGTGCGGTCGGCTGAACCAAAACAAAAAATTTTAAATGGTTCTCAAAATCTTTTGAACTTTTTTTAATTGTTTGGGTTTGAAATTTTTGTTAAAGTATATACACTTTATTTTGAAACAGGAATTTCGAATGGTATCCCGACATTTTTTAGCAATTCGGTATTCGATTTTGAGATTTTTGTTCGTTTAGTTTTAAAATTATTATTTATTCACGTTTCAAATATCGTTATTTGTTTCCGTTTAAAACGTTTGTTTCAAAACGAAACTTTAGAAAACATTTCCAAGATTTTTTAAAAAATTTGTTCATTAGAGTTTGCAATTTTGTTTGTTTGGGTTTGAAATGTTTGTTTAAACCTAACATTTCGAATAGAATCTCTAATTCTTTTCGAAAAAAATTTCTTCGTACAAAACTTCACTTAATTGAAATTTACATTAATTTTCAACCATAAATGATCAACCATTCTGTCTTAAAAAATGGTCCGAAATTAAATTGTCAAATATGTGGGAGTAAATTACTCAAGTCGTTCTTTCGATTATTTTGGGTGCTTCGAAAAGTACGTTCTAGACAATCGCCCTTAATATTTTATCAAGAAGTAACGTCAATAATTATAATAGTTTAATATTTATGATTTATTGTATTGTTATTAATAATTTCCGCAATTTTTCGACTTTCAAGTTCAAATTTACAGACAATACTCTGAAGACTGCGAACTTGGAAAAAAGTAAACAAAAAAATGAAAATATTACATTTTTATTCTTATGAATCCCCATAATAATCTCATAATTAACTATTAAAATCTTCGAGTGCTCCCAACGAGAAACCTGTTTCATAGCACACTTTCCTCGTCATCGTCTCGACGAAAATTACTAAAAATACAAAATATATCAAATTCAACGAACCTTACGGAAGAGCTCGTCGATTCAATGCTCCAGCATCCTCGTGACCATCGAGAATCCACCTGCCATTTCCGAAACCCTTAAATAGGTTGTTGTCCCGGTTTTCTTTTTCCTACCCGTCGTGCACTCCCTGATAATCGTATCGGTCGAAACACCACTTTGTGTCACTTTCGATTCAACTCACTCGAAAACGAAACAGCCCCTCTCAACTTCTATCTTTATCGTTGGTCAACGATCCGGAATAAGAACGTAAAACACGCTAAAATTAAATTTGACAGACTTTTTCTCAAAATGGATAAAGATACCAGATCAGTGAATTCATACGGGATACTTGGATGGAAGCACGCGCGTATCGTGTGACGGCATCCGCGTAACTAACGAAACCGCGAGGGGCGAGAAAGAGAGATTGTCTATCCTGATGGCCCGGGCTCCTGCTAGCGGACTTGCGCCTCGCGAGCCAAGCGCAACATGTGGAAACCACGGGTGAATAAAATAAGAAGGTACCGCATTTTTATCTCAAGAGAGGAGAGAATTTAGAGAGAGAGAGAGAAGACCGAGAGAATTTGAAGAGAAGAGAGAATTTAGAAAATACATCAATAAAATATTTTGTGGTTTAGAGAAATATTGAAAAATAATTGAAGAACAAATGCCAGAACGATGGATCTATATGACAAATAAATCATGTTTAAAAAAGATATATTGAAAAAAAATCTAAAAAGTATTGAATACCTATTCGCGTTTTTTTCGTCCAAAAACTAAAATGTTATATGGAACATGACTTCGAATATATATGAAATTAGTGCTGTTTGTGTATATGTATATACAAATTTTTTTAAAATCAAGTATAAACGTTTTTTCAAACATAAAGATTTAAGAAAACAGCATCTAAGAAAATTAAGATTAAAATTTTTCAGTTCAAAAAGAAGAGAAAAAAGCAACCTTACTACGATGGGTCTTGCTAAAAATACTTAACACTAAGAGTTGTTAACACTTCATATTCCCATAACAAAAAAAAATTCGAATTTGAAAAATACAAGTTTTTTTTCCGAAAAAATATAAAAAATCATGTCTAAGATGAGTTCGAATGTTTTTTATTATCCTTTCTGTACAAAATACATATCAGAATACAAAATTCGAAAAAAGAATTCGCTGTGTATATTTTTCAGAAAGTTATTGGGGTTGGAAAAAGAAGCATCGATGGTCTCATAAATTCACTACACACTGCCGATTATGTTGAACTATATGAGAAAACACAAAACTAGCGTTTTTAAAAACAACCAGTAACATATTTAAATTTCTATGAAATCAAAGTGGTGTAGCAATGGCCGATTCGGCGTAGAGTGCCCCATACATATAAATATAGCACACACGCGCAAGCCCACAAGCTCACACAACTGAGCAGCTGGGAGAGAAAACGACCGTGTAGGTAGAGCTATCAGAGTGGATGGGAGTCCGGGCGAATGAGTCGTAGCGTACTATCAGTAGTGTAAGTTCGACACGCTCAGACGTAATCCTCGTTCGTGTTTTAAAGTAGAAGAGGCGAAGCTGGGTTTCGTTATTTTTTGTTTTTTTTTCCAGAAGAAAAACAGGACGCCATTGTCTAACGCTCTCTAGTTATACTTCCGAAAAACTTTGATGATGTAAATTTTCTGCGATACAAAAAGAAAATTCGAACTGCGGAGAGCAGACTAACATTTTTTGGGATTCTTATTCAGCTATTTGGGAAAAATCTACGATGGATGATTTTGAAGAGTAGGTAATGAAAATAATTGAAAAAATCGTTGCAATCTAAGGATGCATTCCCGCACTGAATTACTTCTAATCAGCCAATTTTCAAAAAACGATGCTGATGGTATTCATCCGACGTGGATGAAAATATTACTGAACATGCCCTGAACATTGCAGATCATGTACGAAAAGTGTATTTATAAAAAAATTAATAAATACAAGTTTTGAAAAATCACAAAAAGGTTGATGCGCAGAAATGACGATTTTTAACAAAAAATATCATATCGTTGCCAATTTGTTATATTACCAACCAAAATTTGGTAGTGACACGCCTTGAATGTTATACGTCAGAGAAAAAATAGTCGTATAGTGCGACGGCTAAAGTGTCCTTAAAAACCGCGAAGTAATAAAGTTAGTAAATTTAATTCAAGTAAATTTAATAAGTACACGTATACTAAACTTATACTTAAACCATATATAATGTTTAATAAGTATATTATAAGTATCCGTAGGATGATAAATACCTAGTACACGTAATGTGTATTAGCATACTTAGTATACTTAGTATAAGTGAACGTTGTAAGTATTTAGACCTAAACTTGATGGATAGTTCGATTTTACCCAATCTGTCTATGAAGAACAAATGATGTACTAAAATTCGATTTCCGGAGAGAAATTACGTATTTGTGAAATTGCATCCTCAAAAAGCAGCTTCAATGCAATAATCTTTTCTTTCATTTTCATTAATTTTCTAAAACTACGAGAGGTGTTCAAAAAGTAGTGAGAATGACGTGGCAATGGGGGGTACTTGGAAAAAAAAATTATTGTCACGGAAAGATTAGGTCTTTGTCATAATACCCTCAAATAATTAGCTTTCTATCTTGTCCGTGTCAATTGTATTAATTATTTGTTTGTGACGTGTCGATAACTCTTGCTAAAAATGGATAAAATTGAAATCTGTGCGGTGATGAAATACTTTTGCTTGAAAAATTTTACTACGGAACAAATTTTTAAAGATTCACGTGAAACATTGGGATAGTCTGCTCCTCCATATTCCACAGTGGCTCGGTGGTGTGCAGAATTTAAACATGGTAGAACATCGGTTAAAGATGACCCGCGCTCGGGCCGCCCTTTAAGGGAGGGTAGGGTTTTGACCCTAACCCCCTTCCGCAGAAACAAACAGGTTCTTACAGATTTTTTTTAGCCGTACGGTGAAAGTAAATTTATTTCTGATTGTACATTAAAGAGTAGTAATTGAACTATATTCTGTGAAATATTGGTTGAAAAATATTGAAAATTAACCGAATGGCAGCAATTCTTCCCAGGCGCCTCAGAAAAAATACATTTTGCGGTGCACGTCATACCTCAGCCCTGGATCATCTGAAATGAAATAACCAAAGTTTTTCCCTTAATTTTTATGTCCCTCTAGGTACCTCTGTCGAGTTTTTCCATTTTTTTTTAATTTTTGAACTTTTTACAAGATTTGAAAGTGAAAATACCGATTTTTGGCCTAAATTCATGACTATTATTGTTAATAATAAAAAAAATAAAATCAAAAACGAAAAAATCTCAACAGGGTTATCTCATAAATTATGTAAGGAAATACTGTAAAAAATTTGAGAACGATCGGTTGAATAGATTTTGAGATACAGAGTGCACTGACTCAAAAAACATCGATTTGAGAAAAACGCGTTTAAAGTTTTTCGTAGCGAAAAGACCCTGATAAAACTTAGTAAGCTATTTATTTTTTATTTTACTC
>JAPYZJ010001978.1:0-23491 GCA_030522765.1 Ophioninae sp. B BG-2022a
ATTTTTGTCCTCTTTGAAACGCCGTTTGGTAAATTGAGTTACGATCATTTTTCGCCGAGATATCGAATTTAATGTCGGAACAAAAAACTTAGAAAAAGCTTGAACTTAGAAAAATGGTGATCCCGGAATTTGGAAATTAAATGTTTGAAGAGGTAACTGTTAGGTTTAGTTTCGTTTTTTGAACAAATTTTTACGATATTTTTTTCGCCGAGAAATTCGATTTTTCGTCCGGATAGAAAAATTATTGGATGCCTAATACTTTTGGCCAAGGCTGTATATATATTTTCAAATATATCCATTGTTACGTAATTTGCATGTGATCACCACGTCTGGTCCCATTGGTTCGCACGTGTAACGCGCTTTTCCCATTCGTACCAGCTGAAGAGATAGAAACTCGAAAGACGAACATCCCTAGCCTATAAATATGCAGCTGACTTGCGGCCTCGTCGTAACCCCTTGAGCCGAACTGCCACAACCCCTAGAACTTGTAACAAACGTCAACGAAATCGTCTGATACTTCGTGTCTAAAGTTCCCGTTCAAGACGCGATCCTTGAACTGGAAATTCACGTGTATGCGAGAACAAGTCCCCAAGGGATGTTGACAATAAGAAGAAGGTAAGAATGAAGAGAATCCTGTTTTATTCGGAAATTCTAAAAGTTCTATTTCTCAATATTTACGATTTTAAAATTCTAAATAAATTCTAAAATTTCGAAATTCTAAATGTATTCTAAAAATTCGAAATTCTAAATAAATTCTAAAATTTGTAAGTTCTCAATGAATTCTAAAAAATGTTAAGTTCTAAATAAATCCTAAAATTGCTGAATTTTAAAGTAATTCTAAAATTTCGATATTCTAAAGAAATTCTAAAATTTCTATATTCTAAAGAAATTCTAAAATTTCTATATTCTAAAGAAATTCTAAAATTTCTATATTCCAAGGAAAATCTCACATTTCTAAATTCTAAAAAAAAATCCAAAAATTTCGATTTTTGCCTACCTAGTTCTAACGGTTTCCAAGTGCAGAATCTATCCGATGACGTCGAATTGACAAATATCTGAGGAACAGTGCAATATAGTGATTATTAGATAAATATTGAACATAAAGTAGAAAATGACAATTTCTAAGTGTTAATTTGCCATTAAATAATCAATGTGCAACCCTAAACCCAAACAAACCCAAAATCGACGATTCTGCAATTTCATCCCAGTATTTTGTGCCTCGATCGATATCCAAGAATCCCCCAAGCGTCTCCTCATCAATCCAATATCCCAAAACGAAATATCTTTTCTCATTTTTTATTTCCCTAGATCTACTATTCCGCGAAACATTTTTCTCCATATTTGAATTGAATATCACAATAAAGACTTGCATAATTATTGACACATTTTAATCACATTACAGTGCACAAAAAAAAAGTATAAAAATTCAAAAATGATTTTCGTTGCAGCGTAGCCTTGAACCTGATCTTCAAAACTACCCAAAAAAATACACACGACCAAATAAAAGCTTCTATGCCTCCGCGCATGCGTGCATATTTATCGAACGTGCAAGTATTAAAATATTCATTTGAAAAAGGTTGGCCTCGTCATAAACAGACTCCTACAGAGATATGGATGGATCGTTTGGACGAGCTATAACCGAACGAGACAGTGGCTCTTCACGAGGGATGTGCTGCGGGACCAAGTGCCACTTGAGGGAACCTCTCGATCCGGCTTACCACTGGTAATATCGGGCCCCGATTACATCACACACGAGGACTCCCTATCCTGATTTCCCCCCACCCCCCTCCCCCCTCATTCTCCCCCTACCTTCCATCTTTCGAGTCTCTTTCCCTCAGTCAGCTGTCTGTTGGTCTCCCTCAACCCAAACGAGGGCCCGCGGGCAACGTGCCGTTAACAAAGCCATTAGAGAATTGAACCGAAAGAGGACGACGGGGGGGGGGGGGTGGTGGTATCGATACGAGGGGTTAAAAAACGTGAGAAGGGAGAAGGACACCGGGCGTTGATTACGAAACAACGTCGAACCTTGATGATCCGCACGAGAAAAGATTGAGTCTACAACCCCTTAAATCTTACCACCTATATCGTAAAATAGCATCTTCGAAAATGGGGATGAAGAAAGTGGGGGTATCGGTGAGAAAAAAAGAGGGATTAAATCGTTGGGGGTTTGGAGGGTGAGATGTTGGAGATAAAGGTGCAAACCTATGGTTGGAATTTGAAGATTGAGGCTTTTGGGAAAACAAGGGGCAAGTGTGCGCACGCTATTTCGGAAATGAGGGTGCCTCATGGACGATTAGGTTGGATAATCAAAAACTACGAATTGAACGGTGTTTGTATTTTTTTTTATCAAAAAAATGTTTATTTTTTTATTATTATAACAAATTATTATAATATAAACAATAATAATACTTTAATATTGTTATAAACCTTTTATAATAATTAAAAATAAGTAAATAAATAAAATAAATAATTATGAGTTTAAATTTATTATAATAAAATATTTAATTATCTTTTATTATTATGAACTTCTTTATCCAACTATCTTTAATTGAAAAAATGTCCTATCTGATCACAATGATTGTATTATTTTAACCTTCACCTTCTAAGCCTAGAAACCCTTCGAATTGCAAAATGCGCACACATGCCCCAAACGACTAAAATCCAAAGTGATAAGACTTGATCGCACGATAAACTTTATTGCCAAACTGTCACACGTGCCATTTTCGATAATTCGAAATTACTACAAGTAACATACGAAACCTGCTGGACACAAATTTTACCAACCAGCGTGGATATCGATTGGCTGGTATCCGAGAGTACAATTGCACGTAGTTGAAAAAAAAACCCCCTGGTTTACTCACGTTTTCGAGGTGTAGAAAAAACCTTTTCATCAGCATCCAATGGAACTCAGGGCTTTTGATAGAGCTCAACGAGCGGTTATTGTTGTTTCTCTTTCAATTGGAATTAAAAGAGTTCTGTATCAACCGGTCCAATATTTTCGTTTCGCCTCATTTTTTTCTTTTTTTTTCATTTTCAAGCTACAAGTGTTCATATAGAAGGGAAGCTTTCGTTTAATTTCTCCGGATGGGAAACCCGTTGTTATTCTCGTCCGAAGTATTTATCAATTCTACTACCAATTAAGGAATCGAAAGTTTTTTTCAAAATAATATAGACACTTTTTCCATCAGCTTTTACATCCGCGACATTATTTTTTAATAATTGAGTTTCTGTAAAAGTAATGTTTTTAATGACAGCCTCAATTACAAGAATCTCGAAAGAAAAGACTCACTTTTCGATAATTGTGTTAATTCAAATTAGTAAAAGGTATGCCTCGAAGATTGGCAGATGATTATAAATGATAAAAGCAACTGGACCATTTGTGAATAGTAAAGCATCACGGTGTTTATCATCTACTAGGTGTAGCTTTTTTTTCAACGCATTCTTCCTAATCATTTTTTAGTTGTACCGTACACGGTCTTGTCAGACAGACCGTACACGCTCTTATCAAACAGACCGTACACGCTCTTGTCAAACAGATCGTACACGCTCTTATCAAACAGACCGTACACGCTCTTACCAAACAGACCGTACACGCTCTTATCAAACAGACTATAAATCACGAAAAAACCCAAAACCCGCTGCTGAGAAATATTAACGTAGTTTTTACGCATTTGTAAAAACGTTAATAACCATACGTACTCTTTCTCGTTTACAATTGTAGTTTTTTTCGAGCTTTGGTGCTTTTTAAACTAAAAAACGTATTCACGAGGTTGTGTCTCGTATGACAAGCTTGAGAGCACGCTAGACAGAAGCTTTACCTCGATGTAGAAATATACATGGGTTTGGGTTGGGTATTGTATATATATGCATATATACACATATATATATGGAACAATGGCGAACACAGGCGCGGGAAACGGCTCGGAATCGGCTCTCGAACGATCGTATGGTGCAGAGTATTATAACCTGAATGCTCGGATTACCCATTGTTATAACTCAACTCCCTCCCTCCCTCCCTTTTCCTCTCGGAGATCCACAAGGCTCTCGCGTCAACTATAATTCTGCAAGGCTCGAGAGCTGTACATTCCGAGCAATTCCGAATCACGTTCCTCATCAAGAGTACGCCTGGATGATCGAGACAGTGATTCATCCGATCGCTCCAGTGATAAGTCCATTTTTATGCATCGGCTCATTTATCCCACTAAATAGCTCCAATTAGAGGATATACCATCACGACAACGAATTAACGAAACGAATAATTGGCCCTGAAGTTTGAAACGTTGAAACACAATTTTATTGTGTTTCTCATGTATTTGTTTTACTGACTTTTAATATTTGACGAAACGTTTGTTTCTGAAACTCGAATTATGGATTTGTTAATATGATAAATTATTTAAATTCTAGTCGAAATTATTAGATTTTCCAATTCAATAATTTAAATAATTAAATAATTAAATTTAATAAAAAGGAAAAATTAAGAAATTGGGGAATTATTTTTGTTGCAATCGAATGTTGCAACCTTCAATTTCGTAAAAATTCCATCCAAATGATTTTTAAAAATCATCCACATTCTAATTGAAGTAATTAGATTTTCTAATCCAATAATTTAAATAATTAAATATATAAATTTAATAAAAAGGAAAATTCGAGAATTTAGAGAATAATTATTTTTGTTGCAATCCAATGTTGCAACCTTTAATCTCATAAAAATACCATCCAAATGATCCTTACAAATTAATCAAAAATTCTAATAATCAAACTTGAACCTTGAAACTCAATTCATTTTTTAGACAACCCTTATTTTGAGGGCACAGTAACTCGAAAACTTAAGTTCAATGTTAGAGTCACAGTAACGAGGATCGTTTATGTTTTTTTATCCCTGGAATGAAAGGATCGAATCTACAAACGTGTCAAGTACGACCGGACCATTTTTTGTTGCATGCAATGCAAATTGGCATAATCTTGATCAGAGTGAAATGAAATTTCGATTGATAGCGATCAAACACGCGACGAGTTCAATGAATATTCCGTAAAGCTGATTTGGATAAAAGCCTTTCTGTTTCAAACGTATTCGGAGATCGAATCGATTGAAAAACGAATTCCAAAAATAGCCGGATCACTTGCCACCCAAAAAACGATACAATATTGGCTAAAAGAGTCCAATTGGTGTTCCAAATCGAATTCTGTTTCTCCTCGGAACGCAATAAAGCGAAAAAGCGAATTTCCAGCTTCGGGCTATTCCGGCAATCATCCAGTTTTATTTATTTCGAAATCGTTCGTCATATCCAATGGACGTCGTTCGTCTTTCACAACGTTGCTTTTTTGGCTTTTTTTCTCTTTGTTTGGGTTTGTTTGGGTTTTGCGCGAAGAGATAGGGGTTGGCTAATTAGCTAAAGACTGCGACTGTGTCACCCCAGAATTTCAATTGTTCCTCGTATATGCCTGATTTCTGTTGCCACTATAAAAGCCTCCCTTTTCACACTCCTCCTGGTTGCACCGAAAACCCCACGTCTACGTAGGCTCTAGAAAACCCCGGTTCTGCTAATTTATCTCCGACAACAATCCGACCCGGAGATTCGAAAAAGCAAAAAAAAAGAATCGAATAAAAGAGCTTGAAGAGGAATTTACATTGGACGTTTCCGGCCTGACATTAAGTGGATGACAATAGCTGACATTTTTTGTGTTTGTCGTGTTTACCGAACCGCCAGCGTGGTGGAAGCTCCTCCTTCTTCTTGCCCAGAAAAAAAAAGATTCCAAATGATTATATTTAAATAGTCGAGTAGATATATATTTAAATTAAATTGAAATCTGCAGACAAGGGTTCTAGTGTTTTCTAGAAAGCCTACACTTTTTCTAGAACATTTAAGAATTTTCTACATATTTTCAGAATTTTCTGGAAACTCCTAGAATTTTCTAGAAAGCCTACACTTTTTCTAGAACATGTAAGAATTTTTTACATATTTTCAGAATTTTTTGGAAACTCCCAGAATTTTCTAGGAAGTCTCAAAAATTTTTAGAACAAGCACGAGTTTTCTACAAATTATCATCATTTTCTAAAAATGTTCAGAATTTTCGAGGAAATGTTTCGAATTTTTCTGAAATTTCAATAATTTTCTAAAAATGTTTAAAATTTTCTGGAAATATTTAGATTTTTCCCATGAATGTCCAGATTTCGCTACAAATATTCAGAAGTTTGTGGAAAGTTACAGAATGTGTCAGAGTTGCTCAGAATGTTTCTAAAAGTTCCACCATTTTGTAGAAAGTTTCAGAATTTTCTAGGAAATGTTTCAAATTTTCCAGACATGTAAATAATTTTCTAGAAACGTTCAGAATTTTCTAGAAATTTTTATAATTTCCCAGAAATTTCCAAACTTCGCTACAAAAATTCAGAAGTTCGTGGAAAGTTACCGAATTTTTCATAATTGCTCAGACTTTTTGTAAAAGTTCCACCATCTTAAAGAAAGTTTCAGAATTTTCTAGAAAACTTCACGATTCTCTAGAAAAATTCATAAAATTCAAATAAATCTCTAGAAATCTCCATACTCTTTGCGTTTGAAATTGCCCAATGAAATCCCTCAAGGGAATAGTATCAACCCAACCCAATCTAACCCAAACAAACCCAGGAGGCCCCTGACAAATAGTAGCCCAAAAAAGACGCAAATCCGTAACGAGACAAATCGTAAATCTGCGGCGCCGGAAAATCACAGTTGGCGATTTTCCTCATTTAATTACATAAAAATTCACCGTTTGGGCTGTACGAGACATAACGAGAAAAAGGGTGGCGTCGAAGGAAAGCCTGAATTTCAGATTTTTAGGCACCGTCACATCGAGAGAAAATCATGCGAGAGCTTGTGAAATGGGACTCTCTATTATTCAGGCCATTCTAACCTCCATCTCGATTCCTACAACCACCAGCCCTTCCCCTCTCCCTCCTACCGTCTTTTTCGTAATATTTCCAGCAGAGTCGTTATTCCATGTCGAAGTCTTCGTCTCTATTCCATTACTCCGTGTTTCTTCTCAGCGCTCGCTTTTCATCCCTTTACTGGGACGCCTTTCCCTTCGTCCCTTTTCTTCCTAGCCCTTTTCGTCTTTCCCCCTTAATCTTTCAACGTTTTCCACGCATTTCGAAAGGAAAGTATACTATAGCTTTTCTTCGACGTGGCAACCCCGAGGCTAAGTCTCGAGAAATTCGAGAGATGGAGGAAAAAAAACGAACCGGATGAAGAAGCATGACGAAGAAGAAAAATAAAGAAAAAGGGATGAGAAAACGCGAAAGAGCGCCTAACGAAAACAATAAAGAGCGATTTCTTCCGCACCGTGTAACGTTATCTCTACTATGTCTCTCTCTCTCTCTCTCTCTTTATCTCTTTCTATCCCTCCCTTCGCCCTTTCCCTTCATCCCTTTACTTCAGGCAAAAAGTTGATGTTGAGGGACTACGGTAACACCCGGAAGCACCAGCACCGTCGCGATCTCGTCTCTTATCCGTTTTCTTCTCCTCCCTTCCCTCGCTCCCTCTATTTCCCTCCATCATTTAATTTTTCTTCTTCGCGGATTTTAAATCCTCCCGTAAAATTCCCACGGGTTTGTTTTTCCTAGGTATCAAAGGGAAAAGAGAAATTAAATGGAGAGACGTGTACGCATCGAGGAATTGAAAATCACGAAGACGAGCATCTAGCCTTTCCGTGATGGACTTGGAAATTGTATCGAACGGGTCAGAGGCCATTCTAGGTGCGAATCATCTAATGATCATTCACCTGATAGGGGTTTATCCCTGGTTTTCAAAAAACTACTGATTCTTGGAAATCGAAATATTTTTTAATTGAACAAAAATTATACGTTGGGTTTGGAAAAGTTTAATTGGATTCTGAAAAACTTTTCGTTGGATATCAATCACCTTTTTTTGGATTGTTCAAATCTTTTTCTTGGATTTTAAACAGTTTCGTTGGATAGCAGAAACAATTTTGTTGAATCCCGAAAGAATTCGTTGGACGACAAAAAATTTGATTGAATTATAAAAAAATATGTCATTGGATTATAAAAGGATTCGTTGGGTTCTAAAATATTGAGTTGAACCCCAAAAGAATTTCGTTGAATTCTAAACAAAATTAATTCAAAAATATTTAGTTAAATCCCAAAAAAATTCCGTTGAATTCTAAAAAAATGTCATTTCATTCTAAAAGGATTCGTTGAATTAAAAAACATTTAGTTGAATCCCAAAAAAATTCCGTTGAATTCTAAAAAAATGTAATTAGATTCTAAAAAGATTTGTTAGGTTCTAAAACATTTAATTGAATCCCAAAAAAAATTCATTTCATTCAAAAAAAAAATCGTTGAACTCCAAAAACGTCGTTAGATGCCAAAAAATTTCATATAATTCTAAAAAAACATTTCGTCAGGTTCTAAAAAATGTTCGTCATCGAAAAATTTGCAATTCCACGACGATCGAAAGAAATTTTCTGTCGATAATCCGCAAACATCGAAAAGGCTTAGTCGAGGTCGAAATCGATTTCGAGAAGCACAATGGGCCCTTTGTCTTTCAATTTTGACCGGACAATCGAAACTTTCTGGAAACTCGTTCTTAATTGTCGCGGCGGCACGTAAAGGTCCGATATGGGACACGTACCTACGAGAGGTTGGTACGTACCGAGCCAAGTAAAAGTTTCGAATTTGTCCGAAAAGTTGGAATAACTAGGAGCCCGGTGTGGGTTCAAAGTTTCACTGGGACTTTAATATATCGATATATATATTGGAGATTCGAAACTGCCATTGCCAGCTGGTGAACGATGGCGAAAGGTGCTACGATAAAGAAACTATCGAGGAGTAATTTCGTCCCTTAGTTTCTCTGACCACCGTATCGACATCAGCCACCACGGAGAATTAGTTTCGAACCTGGCCTCCTGTGATGACGACCATTTGACTGAACCGTTTCCACTTCCCGTCGAAGGGACTTCGTGGCTTTGTTTATCGTAAGCACTAACCCCCTTAATCGCTTTTTGGTCGCTCGACTGTTTGGGCTAATTTCTATGAGATTAAAGTTCGCAACGTCGCGACGCAACGAAAATCATTATTTTTAATTTCTCTATTTTTTTGTCACTGAAATCGTAAGTGAAATACCTCAATAATTATACAAATCTTTATTGTGATAACCTAGAATTCATATATGAACAAAAATATTTCGCTAAATAATGGATTTAATTTTTTTTTTAATGAGAAAAAATTTTTATTTGAATTCACACCATACTGGAAATTCACGAATTAAAACAGGATTCTACTTTTGATGCTCGGAAAAAAAATGTTTAGCCTTCAGGCTGAAAATCGAATTCAACCTCGGCTAAGAAAAATAGATAGATTTAATGTATAAAGAAAATTCAATATTTTCAAAAACCAATGTTACATAATAAAACAAATAACCGTAATGAGAAAAGTAATAATGGAATAATAATAAATAGAAATTAATAATAATTAATAAATAATCACAAATTAAACAATAAAATATAAATAAATAAATAAATATAAATGAAGAGAATTCCATATAGAAATCGGACACAACACAGTAATCGATTTCCCAATGGCGAAATGGCAAAAAACAAGTACCATAACAAAATTACTACTTTTTTGTATTTGTCATGATTATTAATGATTAATTATAAAAACCCATTTACTAAAAACGCATTGTTTATTAATAAAAATTAATAACTAAAAAAATAATCATTATAAATAACGATTACTATCTAAAAATGTAATAATTAATAACAATAATATATTTTTTCAATTTGATGAAAAATGATTGGCAAATCTCTTCGAAGTAAATGAAAAGCTTCGAGAGTTCTCGAATACTGCGAGCATTATGCGATTTGAATAAGAAATTCCTGTGGATGCGTTGAATCAATTACGGGGCCTCGTACACGATAAATTAGAGCTTATAGCAGCGGTTTTGCGTTTTTGTTGGTTGGAAAATCGTTGAAGCGTGAAAAAGGGAATCCGCGTGCGGCACGATACACCAAGCAGAGCTTGACCCGCTAATTGATATACGACGGGCTTTAGGAATCGCGTGACTCGAAAGATCGAGAATTTCACCATGAACTCAAAAGCTCCCCAACTTTTCCACTAAATCATCCAGAACTCGGTTGCTTTCAAAAAATCTGGCGAAATCAGCGAATAATAATAATAATGATAATAAATCGAGAGAAAATTCTCTAGTCGAATCGAGCAGTAATTGAATCGTTGAATCCACCGGAAATGACATAACCATTAATTACGTCCTCGTTAATTAGTCGTTAATTGATCGCGTCTCGAACATCGAAAAGTAATAATTTTCCTATCAAATTCATTGCTGAATTCGCTACAATCGATGAGATTCAGTACGTGCAATTTCAATCGAATAATTTGATTGGAATTTAAAAAAAAAAGGGGGGGGGGAATGAAAATGACGTGATTTTGGATTAACGAATGCTCTTTCGTGGATTATTCGTTGGAGTGGTGATGGACCCTCGATGGACATCGTTAATACAAAATGACGATTTATTTCGACCAAACTCTCGATTATCGACGCGAATTATTAAACGCCTCGAAATTCTCTTTGGCAGTGATCGAAAGTTTTTTTTTTCGGGATACGTTGGAAAAAGTTTGAGGGAGGGGGGGGGCAGTTTTCATACCTTGAATGACAGCCTCGTGATGCTTCACGGATATAGTGCAGATACCTGTCTGTTTTCCTCGAACAAACACTTGGCTCTCATTCGAAGTGAAGATCGTCGTTTGATTGAATCAAGCACTTTGGCTTATGACGTTTCCCTGCATCGCGAAATTTATTTGCTCACGTTTCATCCTCGTCCGAAACGAGAAAAAAACGAGTTTTTTTTCCTCGGGAAATAAACGAGTTTTTTTCCTCGGGAAAAAACGAGTTTTTTTTTCCTCGGGAAAAAACGAGTTTTTTTCCTCGGTAAAAAAACGTGTTTTTTTTCTCTCTAGGAACAGAAAAACTAGTGAGCTTGTCCGAATGCAGAACGATTGTTTGGTTGATGAATCAATTTTTTTTCCGGAACGAAGTTAATCTGGTCGGTTCGATATACGATGGTCGAGAAACGTCGAGAATTTTTCAAAATTTTGATGGAGTTGAAGATTTCATTGTTGAAACGAAATTTGTCGTCGAGTTTTTTTTTATTAATTTTTTTCTGTTTCATTTTTTTCGCTTTCTGTTTCTTCTTCTATTTATCATTAATATGTGATTATCTCGCAGTGATATCCTCAAGCGTATATAAAGAAGCTTTTAAATTCATAATTAATTTTGAATGAATTTAATTAACTTTTATTATGATTTGCTCCCATCATTTGCATTTTTTTTCCATATTATCATTTAGTGTTCTTCGATTAAAAAACTTATTTCGAAATTTCGATTAAAAAACTTATTTCGAAAATAAAACGTGTTTTTTTTGCAATTTATAAAAGTATTTTTTCACCAAAAACTTATTTTTTGAATTTTTTATTTATGGAAGAGAAAAAATCCAAACGAAAGAGGAAATCAGACAAATCATCATCTGGACCAGCAGGACGGTGACAATTTTTTGTTGGATTATTACGATGTTTTTGCACTTTATATGGCTTTCTTTATCCCCCCCCCTCTAACTTTTCTCTCGTCCCATTCAATCTCTCCTTTCATCCTTCTTTTTTAAAATCTCCTTGAAGACATCGTCTTTTGCACTTTCATCGTAAATCCTCTCGTAGGAATTACAGGGTCTTGTCAGCCAGGTTTTGTCACTTTTCGAATTTAGCTGGCAGACGACGTAAGAGGATATTCACCGGGTAACGAAAAAAAAAAAAGGTTAGAGAGTAGTATATGGGTGAGGGAAAGAAGATCGAGAGATTCCACCATACTCGGCTAATGGAAGCTTCGCCTGGAACATCTTTCATGTTACAACGGACGAAGAGTAATAACGTTCGATTCAACCAAATTCCGTGTCAACGTGGTACACCAAAGGATGATTGAAAAGTTCCGACTCGAAAATATAACGTGTCAATAAGGATTAATTTTTTTTTTTTGTTTCTCTAAAACAACCCCTTTTGAAAGAATTTCCCAAACTTCCGGTCACCCTGTATATACGTATGCATAAATTTTCTCGTTTTCGATTGCCGCATACGGGTAGGAGGGGGCCTTTCACTCGAATCGTTAAATACACACGCGACCGCATGTTGGTGCGGCAGTGCTGCGCTTTAATGCCACCGCGGACTCGGATCCACATGGCGTTCCGTTGAAAACCCATCAGACGTCAATTGGCCAAGCACTTTTTCAAAAGAACACTTTTTCATCAAAATCGAAATCCTCAAAAGTTTCGTGCTTCAATTATCATCGCGACCTCTGTTGAATATTATTCATTTTTTGTTTTGGTTTGTTGAAAAATGTCAAGTTTTTTTCCTTTTTTGGTAACATTTTGGAAAAAAATCAGTATCTTTTTTGTTCATTTCTTATTTTCATAATAATGTGATATAGTGTATCACTCTTTTCTGCATCACAGAAACAGAAAACTTTGAAATGTTTGTTTGGGTTTGTTTGGGTTCATAAAAAATCTGCTATATAGCTATTATAGATTGAAAGATGAAAAAAACTGCTATGTAGTTATAGTAGATTTTTCGTGAACCCAAAAAAACACAAACAAAAGTTTCAAAATTTTCTGTTTCTGTTTGAGTTTGTTTGGGTTCATGAAAAATCTACTATTATAGTTATAGCAAACCCAAAACAAACCCAAACAAAAATTTCAAAACTTTCTATTTCTGCTTCTTTCGCCAGCTGAAATTTTTCGAAAAGTTTTTCGTAAAATAGAAAACGAATAATTCTCGTTTCACGCCAACGATGAAAACTTCGACGTCCAGCGTAATAACGAGGGGTTGGTTTGCCCGCGGTCGGGATCGAACAGTGGTGCGAAATGTGGAAGGAAATTCCAATATGGGCGATTCGAACGGTATAAGAGCACACGGGATCCGGAAGCTAAAGCCACGCGCGAAGCTCACGCTCTTCCGACTCCTAATGGACACGTTTGTCCGCGGTCCATTAAAAACACATCGGTTTTATTTGTCCGACCGCGAATGAGGTACGCCTGGCTCTTTTGATAAGCCAGAAAAGGATAAAGGGCGACAGAGGAAGGAATAGAAAAAGGGAGAGGTCTAGGGAATAATCCAGAGCCGAGCAGCGACAAAAAAACAAACAAAACCAGATCAATTTAGTATTGCAGTCTGTCTGAGAAGAACGTGTACGGCACGATTCAAAAACTGTTAGGGTGAAGTTGGTGAAAAAATATCGATATATACTAGATGAAAAAAACCGTGACGCTTCATTATTAACTAATGGTTTGGTTGCTGTCAATATTGAAAATCACTTGGCATGTCCTAGGTATACATTCGAGCCAAGCCTATTCAGGCGAAACCAAGCCAAGCCAAGCCAGGCTTATTCAGGCGAAGCCGAGCCAGGCCAAGCCGAGCCAAGCCTATTCAGGAAAATCCGAGCCAGCCAAGCCAAGCCGATAACTCGAACTAAGCCGAGCCGATAACTCGGGTCAAGCCAAGCCAAGCCAAGCCAAAAACTTGAGCCAAGCCAAGCCAAGCCTAGCCATTCCAAGCCGAGTCAAGCCTATTCAGGAAAATCCGAGCCAGCCAAGCCAAGCCGATAACTCGGGTCAAGCCAAGCCAAGCCAAAAACTCGAGCCAAGCCGAGCCAAGCCGAACGAACCTTCCTCAAAAACTATCCTGTTCTCTTTGAGTTCGAAAACATATCATGAATAACGGTAGCTTACATGCTCTCAGACACAAAGTCAAACAATATCTTCATCGATTTATATGTGAATGTGAAAAAGTTGGCAGAGTTTTAACAAAAACCGTAAATAAAACAAAAATCAAGCACTAAAAAAGCAACCGGACAGATAGACACACAAACAACTTATCACAATTTTTTATCTGTTCAATATGTTAAGTTATTAATTATCCAATATTTCTATATTATATTTCTACACCTCTAATTGCTAAAAAAAAGTTTTTATATCATTTCTCGCAGAATTTTTCAATATTTTTAGGGAAAGTCTACCTGCGTTTGGGTTGAAGCTGAAGCGATCTCACCGAGCATGAGGTGGGCACATACAGTGCTACGATAAACAAACAGTTACTACGTCGTTTGGCTTGGTCCAGGAAAAAAAGAATCCACCTAAGATTAACTAAGAGTCAATATTTAACTGGCCATTAAAAAGAATTGTTGGTTGTGCAGTCGACTCGATCATACAAAGCCCATAGCCACCTTCCTCGACCACATCATACCTCCCGTGGCTAAAACAAGCGAAGGTCGCTCATAAATTTGTGCAGAAGAAACCTCGCAGTCCCCGGATTACCGAGGATCCGATTCCTGTTTACTTTGGGAGCAATACTTGACCCATCCATGAACTACAAACGAATCGAAGCCATTCTTAAAAAAAGTAATGGGAGGGTGTCCAAGTGAGAAAATGCGTCTAATAAAATAGTCCCAAATTAACTTTACCATGACCTAAGCTCATCTTGTTAATATCTATTACATTTTGTCTGTGGGGTCACGATTTGTTTATATTTTGTTTATAGATATACTTTTTTTGGTAACCGTTAAACATAAACAAATTTTTTTTACCATGTTTTCAAATATTTTTATTTATCAATTTTTACTGTTAGCATAAAATTCGTGAAGATTTTTTAATTCGTTAGCATTTTTAAAAATATATTAACGATATTAGTTTTTATTATGGGAGAAGTTTTTTAATTATTTGATTATAAAATATATTGCATATACAATATATATTTAATTACGAAATACAAAAACGTTCAATATTCGTCTATTTTCTGGAACATTTAATTGCCAATTTATTTATTATTTTATATACATTTACTCACTATGCTTTTTTAAAAAGTAATTTCCTCTCGATTGTTATTTCACTGAAATAATTGGAGTCATCATTTTTAAATGAATGAAAAATGGTTATTAAATAAAAATGTATTACCATTTAATCATTCTTTCAAACTAATAAAAAATGAATAAATAAAAATAATTATTTATAAATTAAAAAAATTTAGTTTGGGAAGAACCAAGCGATATTTTTGATGTTTCCGAAAGCTTCTTTTAGGCTCAGGTCGCACATCATAAAGTTCATTCCTATGGTGATACATGTGGATATCAGAAAATTTATTTATCGTCTTGAGGCGCTATACGTCAAGCGACACCTCGGCGCAGCACGCCATGTGCCACCAAAAGTTATCCAAATAATTTATACCCTCGAGGAACGCTATATATAACCATCTAACCTCATGCAACAGGACTCAACCGTAATCTCAAATCCGAGGGCAACCTCGCCACATGTACGTAAATCTTAGGGACATTCGACGAAGCTACGATTCACCAGACACACGGACAGCAATGTGGACCCGTGTGCTGTTGACTCGTGACTTTGTCATTCCCTGTTATACACCCTTGTCATTTTCCTAATTATTTATGGGACATATTTATATTTATGGCAAAAGGATCGGGCTTTCTTTGGCTTTCATTTTGAACTTTGTTTCCTTCATGCACTGAGAAAAAAAAATTGATATTAACAAAATGGGTCTATTTGATTTTTTTTTGTTTCAACTAATAAAAATAAATATACGAAAGAGTTTCGTGGCAATTAATTAAAATCTAAAAAAAAGGTGCGAAAAAATTGATATTGACAAAATGGGTCTATTTGATTTTTTTTATTTGGTTCAACTAATAATAATAAATATATGAAAATGCGTTTCCTGGAAATTAATTATAACCTCAAAAATTGTACAAAGGCCTAAAATAAAAATAATAAAAATATGCAACATCAAATTCGTGCAAATGTATTTCGAATAACAAACAAAAATTGCAGTGTTAACAATGGAGAAATGAGTATATAAATAATAGAGATAACGAATAAAAATCAATTTTTATTAAAAGGACGTAAAATTGAACTTCCCCCAAGTAATCGACTGGGAATTAAAAAATCGATTATTCAAAAGTGACTTTTCAGCGAATCCAAGTCTCTCGAAGTGCTTTCATGTTCCGTTGCTGTCGTATTTGTCCCCGTTATTTTATCGAGCGGAAGGAAAAAAATGTAAAGCGTATTTGAGTTGAAAAAAAAGGATATCGGGTGGAAAAAATCGAAAGGTGAAAAATCGGAAGTCCGTAATGTTGACAGCGGTTGGAATTAGGAGGCCAGAAGGAGAAAAAGAGAGAGAGAGTGAGTTCCAGTTCCATACCTCAAGAGCTGAAGAAGTCTTCTTCACAAGCGCTTTCAAACGGTTTCCCTAATGATTTAGCGGTCGTTGAATTTATGCGATCATTATTTATTTCTATAGAAAAAAAAAACATCTTCCTCGGTAAAAAAAGTTTTTCACTGAGTCGTTATTAAAAGAGCGTTGAGTGCCCTTGCGAAACGGTGCAGAAAAAAAGTCGGTGCAAATACAATAAACGCTTAGAAAAATGCATTAAATGCGATCGCGAAAACCCTTCAACCTGCGTGCATGAAGAACGTGAAATAAAAAAAAAATAAAAAACAAAAAAAGCAAAATATCAAAAGAAACTTTGAAAAACATGAAAGTAAAAGGCAAACAAAGTAACGTAAATTGAAACGAGCGTGCTTCCTCGCAATTATTTTCCGCTCGCAAAAACACTCCACATGAGCAAATGGGTTATACAATTTTAGTTTTTCCAGAGAAGCAACTTTCAGAAGGTAATAAAATTCTGTGGCTAGTACAAGTTTAAATGTATTTATTTTATTGTAATTAATTGTAATGCCATCATAGATTAATTGGAATATAATTTAATTTATGGAAAACGTAGAAAAATGTTTCTCCAAAAATCTTTTGGAAATTTGAATGAAAAATTTATAAACGTAAAAAAGAACATTGCAATAAATTAAATTTAATCGAAAAATAAAAATAAGGAAGACAGGATTTTTTTCTTGCTATTCAATTTGAGAAACGCAATTCATTTGTTCGAGAAAAAGAAATGTTATGAGATGACTCTTTAACTAAAAACTTGGAGGAAATTTTACTTTAAATTAATTCATTTATTTATTTATCGATGCTAAACGAAGAAATAAAAAATCTTTAAAAAATATATTATAAAATTAATTCTTTAAATAAAAAAAGAGAAGGTTGAACATTTCTGCTGCAACTTTTTTCACCGTTTTCGCCTAGCAGTACAAAAAAATACGAAAAGCAAGGAGAGGAAAATCGAAAAATAGGATGAGTGGAAAAGTATGAAAGATTCGGACAGTAATGATAGCTTTCGATGGACCCTCGATAATTCCGACACTTCATCTGTCCCCAAAAGTTTCAAAGTCGTCGACCGATGCTTCGGTAGCTTTGAGAAAGATCTTCGGACATTCGAGAGAATCTTTGACGTGTGCTCGTGGCCCTCGTCATTCACCCTTATCCTTAGCCCGCATAAACTCCGCTAATGGTCGACTTCCAGATACGAAGTTGAAGCACGTCACCAGAGAGTATCAAAACGTCAAATCGTTTTGTCGCCCCTAGTTCTTCGACGTGGAATCAATGATATCCTATCGAGAATCCGATATCCTTATCTTATCCCTAAACTCTACGAACATCAGCGAAAATTCCCCTGCTGGCAATTAATTGATTTTAATCCATTACTGGAATGGATATCAAAAAGCTTGGAAAATTCTTCAAAATTTCAATAATTGAATACAATTTGAATATAAATTAATTGATAATTTTTCAATAAATTATTTAGTTAATACAATAAATAAAACATATAAGTTTTAATAAAGGAGAATTAAAATAAATATTTATAAATAATAATTATTAATAAAAAAAATAATAAAAAAGAAAACATAGTTTATTTATTATAACGGTAAATTAAACAGCAATAATTGGAAAACCGAATATATCAATTTTACAGTATATTATTAATAATTAAAAAAATAATTCGAACGTAGCAATTAAATATAAAAATAAATAAATTGTTTTTTGTTAAACATTTGGAACAATCCTACAGTTATTGAAAAAACCTTCAGTGAAGCACACGTCAATATCATCGAATTTGATTTCAATTATGATAAAACATAAATTATTAAATATTTTTTTTAAATATGAAATTTAATGACTTGACGAAAAATATGAAAAAATATATAGACGTATAATGATATCGTTGATACGAAGATCACGACAGTGGATGTCGTGGAAGAGTGCTGAAGAAAAAAAAGTGTATACTTTTACACAGATATTTCTTTGTATTGGCCCACGCTTGATACAACATTCTTGTCCATCTTTTTCGTTTTGCCATTTTTTTTTAATACTTTCTTTCGCTTGCTCATCTTCTCCGATTACTTTTCTGGCTGGTTCTAGTTGAGAAGTGTCTCTCTCCCTCTCGGTTCCGTCTGACGCAAGTCTAGACGACCTAGGCCAACTTTTCGTCTTCGTAGGAAAAGTTGGCCGCGTTTTGTCGTCGACTTTATCCCCGAACACGGGCACACACTTTCGTTACGAATATGAAAGAATCGTATACGTGCATCGAACGTACCTACATGTCTCGATTTGGCCATTTTTGTACGCTGGCTGCTCGCTCCAACTAACAATGAGTCTTTCTTCGTTTGAAGACTCTTCAACGTTTCTTCGTAATTTGCCAAACAAATTTCAGTTCGCGACCGAAAATACATCCCAATTATCTATTAAAAAGGAAACAAATTCGAAACAGGAAATGCATATTTGGTCTTGTTAGCGATTGTTATTTTATTTCGTTTTTTAAAATTTGTTATTGTTATTTTCTTATTTTTTAGTTCTTATTTTTCTTATTATTTTTTTAATATTATTTTTATTTTCCATGCATTTTTATAAATAAAAATACGTTTTGTATAAATAAAAAATGTATTTTTTCAATTATTCTTTTTTTGTTTTCCCTTTTCGTGTTGTCTTTTCTAATTTTTCAAAATTCTTTTTTAATTGTTTTTGTTGAACCTCATCATCGTGACATTTTTCGAAATTACTTAGAAACGAAGTTTTTTTAAAGACAGTCCTTCGTCCATATTGCAATTGATGTAGAAGAAGGGGCAAAAAGCAAAAGATCGTTAAGTGGCCAATTTAAGGCAAAACGCCTCATGCACTTTTCCATTTCCATTTCTATGCGATACGTGTATATCTCGTGCTGCGGTATCACGTGGATCATAATAATTTTGGCTTCGGGAGTATCGGAAACATGCCAAGAAAACTTGCGGCTTATTCTGCCTGTGCTTTTGCAATATCGAACTTTCATTCAGAGTAAAAGGATAAGACGCGATTCCCTACTCCGTCCCTCTCTCGCTCCCTAAAATTTTCTTTATGACTCGTTGTGTTCCGCCGTTTTCAATAATTGCTTGGCACTTGAGGAAGAACTTCAAAATTAAAAGAAGAAGCTCGAAATCTGAAAGTTGTGAGTGGTCTGTCAATAATGACTATCATCAATGACCTGTCAATAATGACCATCATCAATGACCTGTCAATAATGACCATCATCAATGACCTGTCAATAATGACCATCATCAATGACCTGTCAATAATGACTAACATCAATGACCTGCCAATAATGACTATCACTAATGACCTGTCAACAATGAAGTATCATCAATGGCCTGTCACTAATCAACTGTCAATAATGACTTGGTCATCAATGACCAGTTAATAATGACTTTATCATCAATGACCTGTCAATAATGATCAAGAGTATGTCAACAATGACCTGGCATCAATGGTCTGTCATTAATACGCTGTCATCAAAATTTTGTCATGGCTGATCTGTCATCAAATCTTGACATCAGTGAGCTGTCATTACTGATCTGTCATCAAATCTTGACATCATTGAGCTGTCATTACTGATTTGTCATCAAATCTTGACATCATTGAGCTGTCATTGCTGATCTGTCATCAAATCTTGACATCAGTGAGCTGTCATTACTGATCTGTCATGAAACCTTGACATCATTGAGCTGTCATTACTGATCTGTAATCAAATCTTGACACCAATGAGCTGTCATTACTGATCCTTCATCAATAATCTGTCATCTGTCCGCTTAAAACCCTACTAAAACACAAATATGAGAAAACTGAAAATGGAAAAAGGAATAATGAAAGATGGGCCAATGCGAAAGCATATTTAATATACAGCCCACGCGGATATACTTGAGAAGCAAAACTGCGATGGCGTTGGAAAGAAATTCAGTAATGGATCCATTCTGAAGTCCTGTTTGCCACCAAAGTATATATATATATACGCGTATCCAGCCGGAACATAGGACTTCCGGTAACACGAGCGAGCAGCGGGAACTCCCCATTTCACACTCGTAGAAAATGCTTTTTCAACCCTCGACACGGAGTTCGAGACGCGGAACGCCCGGCGAAAAAGCTAAACGAAATAGTACAGCCCACTCGACACTCCCGCACACCGACAAATATTCACTGAATGCATTGTTACGAGGCTCCCGAACAAAGAGCAAACACGGTTGATCGTGCCACTTGGCAGTGCTTTTCATCTTATCTGGATCGTACCAGCTGTCGTCTCGACAATAAAATCCTTCCTGGAGAATCGAACATTTCACTCGTCCCAATATCGAAGGATAATCATTTTCTTTTCTTCAACGCCAGATTACGAAAGATCAAAAATCACTACCCAAATTTTGAAAAGTTTCGATACATTTACGAGAAATTAATAAATAGTTAAAACCGAAGATCGTCATTGAAAATCTTTTTGTAAAAATCACTTGTTAATAATTAATAGAAAAATTGTAATATTAGATTCATTAGTTATTGAAATTAATATTAAACAATGTACTAAACTACGTACATTGTACTAAACTTTGTTTTAGGAATAAACATTTCTGTTTTAATAATAAAAAAGTTTAGACATTTTTTGTTACTCTTAAACTTTGGAAAATAATCTATATATTTTTAAAATAATTTATTGACCGACAATAAAAATCTAACCTATTAAACCAGTTAGAATAATAATAAATATGTAATAATAAGTATATAATAATAAATAAATAATTAAATATAATAATAAATGAAAGCATTAATTTTATTATAACGAAATAAAAATCTTGACACTATGTAATAGTTATTAATTACTTAGTAATTTATTAATTTTATATTAGATTAAGTAATTTGTAATAAATTAAATAATTAGTTATTAATTATTTCAACAAATCTTGAGATTTTATTTTTTAATTATTTATTAAAGATAGAAATTTTCTTCACAATATAATCGATGTCGTCTTTGATTGATAATATTTTTTTATAACATTCAGTACGTAACTTTATTAATGAACCTACGTGAAAAAACATGCTCAAACGATTTTTTCATTTTTCCTCCCAAATGAATTTTCTTCAAATACGATGGTTTCCGGATCGTCACAATAGCTCAACCCCTTAATCTCCTTTTTCTCTGCCATCTCCCTTTCCTCGATTTTCCTCATCAATTTCGATCTGTCAATCCGTTGAAATCTTATTGCGAACTAACTTTGCCTAAGCCCTTTTTCCTCTTATTAATTCCCGACTTCAATCGGAGCGTTTCCTCCGACAAGACGTTAAAAAAAATCGTGTATATCAAAGCGAGAGGTGAGAATAGAAATGAGAAAAAGTTGGGTGAAGCTTCAGGCGAAAACTCCTTCAGGAAGTACAAGTGAGTAAGGAGGATTGAGAGTGCAAATAGGAGGAGAAAAAAATCGGTAAAAAATGTTATATATTTACATATATATGTACAGGGTGACCGGAAATTCCATTTACTTATTTTACGCTCTATTCTAGAGATCATTATAAACAATTTTCAATTCTGCGACCTTTCAAAAATTTATCAATCAAATATCCAGCGTAGAGTATTTTTGAAAAATTATTTGTTTTTTTGACAAGTGACGAGCTTGAATATTTTATAAAAATCGTAAAACTATCATAATGCATTTATTATTAAAATTTTATCGTTCGCTGGGTCAATTTAGTAGTTAATTTCAGTAAAATTTCGAAATTTAGAACTCACTGGTAACAAATTAGTAATTTATCATCGGGACCGAAAAAGGTTAGTAATTGAGTACCCAGCACTGAAAAATTAGTAATTTAGTACTTAGTACTGAAAAATGTAGTAATCTGGTACCGAATACGAAAAATTTTAGAAATTGAATTCTCGGTAGTGAGAAATTCAGTAATATAATACTCGGGGCTAAAAAATATCGTAACTTAGTACTGGGTACTAAACAATTTAATAATTTAGTACTGGGTACTAAAAAATTTAGTAATTGAGCACTCGGTACTAAAAAATTTAGTAATTTGGTATTCCGTACTAAAAAATTAGTAATTTAATACTCGGTGCTAAAAAATGTCGTAATTTGGTACCTGGTACTAAAAGATTTAGTAATTTAATACTCGGTGCTAAAGAATTTCGCAATTTAGTACCTAGTACTAAAAAAATTAGTAATTTAGTGCTCGGTGCCTAAAAATTTCGAAATTTAGTA
Organism: Ophioninae sp. B BG-2022a; assembly: GCA_030522765.1. Classification (NCBI taxonomy): domain Eukaryota; kingdom Metazoa; phylum Arthropoda; class Insecta; order Hymenoptera; family Ichneumonidae; species Ophioninae sp. B BG-2022a. The sequence continues at coordinate 22,501 of JAPYZJ010001978.1, forward strand.
CTCACTACTAAAAAAATTAAGTGTATAAATTTACAATCGTAAATGTGGATTTCCTGGTTAAAGGGCTTGGTTCGGGATTTAAACGACCTCTAAAATGAGCCGGTTCAACGAACAAATCGAACTTCCGGTCACCCTGTATATCGTTAGAACATTGAATATAAGTACAAGTACATTATTCATTCTGTCACAGGAGCTTCTGAGGATTGCGCCCAAGAGCAATTTCCCAATGAACGTAAGGAAAAATGGTAAGGGGCCTTTTTTTACCTCACGCGTCCGCAAAAAGATTTCTCATCGTCTGAGCTACCCGGCCACTTCCATGCTTGAAAAATCGCGACCATTTCATTTCCTCTTTTACGTACACGCACACACACGCATCCACCCTCCAACCTAACCTTTTTTCGTGCTTCCTAGTTGTTTAATATCGCGTCTTGGACCGTTTCGAATTTTCCAAAAGCGCCATCGTCAAATTTCACACACCAAAAAAAATCGTGTTTTTTTTTACAAGTTTTATACGATTTTTTCATGGAAATTTTGGGTTTTGGGGGAAATGGACAGTAGATTGTATTCAAGGGATAAAATTACATCGAAATAAACCAATTAAAAAAATATTAAAATTCCAAACATTTTTTGGATTTTTGGGAAAAAAAAGTTGTTTCACTAAATCATGGATAACTCTTTTTCCTTTAGGAATTGGCACTCAATTCGGTGCTCAATCTCTTCGTTGTGATTTTCTCTTCAAAATGCTTTTTTGAAAATCAAAATCCGATGATTTTTCGATTTTTGGCGGAATTTCAAAGTTTGACCATCGATTTTTGCTCATTTTTCCATGCACACCCCTTTGCCTCTTTTTTTGCCATTTTTCAAGTAGACTTTCCGGGAAAACTATACGAGGTATCGATACGAATCCAACGCCATTATTTAAGTCAGGCAAAAACCTTTTCCAAACCCACCCAATGAATCTCAATCGCACAGAAAAATCTCGCTCTACGAC
>JAPYZJ010001979.1:0-23476 GCA_030522765.1 Ophioninae sp. B BG-2022a
ATCCGATGATTTTTCGATTTTTGGCAGAATTTTAAAGTTGGACCATCGATTTTTGCCAATTTTTCCATACATACCCCTTTGCCTCTTTTTTTGCCATTTCTCAAATGGCTTTTCCAGGGAAACTATGTGAGATATCGATATAACTCCAACGCCATTGTTTAAGTCAGGCAAAAACCTTTTCCAAACACACCTTATGAATCTCCATAGCATACGAGACGCCCCCTCTACGACCTTTTGAAATCTCGTGTTTCTCGCGATTATGGAAAAGTGGCCGAGGAAGTCGAAAATTTTTTTTTTTCGTTTTCTAACTATTAAAAGGGTCTATATGATCGCAAATTTTCCGCTGATTACGAATATGCCAGATTTTTTGCCGTAAATACACAATTAGACTGGAAAAATGCAAAGAAACCTTTTTAGAATATTTTTTTGACATTTTTCCCTCGAAATGACATTTCCCTCAAGCGCTTGATTGGCTGTCTTTAAAAATGAATAATAATTCAGGGGTTGATCCGAACCATACATGCTTATATTAATCGACTCAGAATTTCAGCCACTACCCCCCAATTCACGTATGACATTTCGTCGCGGAACACCCTGTATATATATCTTATTACCGGCGAGCCTTTTTACAATAATTTATTCCCTGATTTAGCACGCGGCGCACGCGCTGAACTTGCCCCCTATTTATCAAGGGTTCAGGCGCCCTCTATCAATCAGGCAAGGGCCAGTTGATTCCACTGGGCTTTCTGGATGACGAACTTTTTCGCGGTGTTCTTTCCTCGAAACCTTGGTCGTATAATTATCCCCGGAGAGATCTAATTAGGAACTTATTGGTGGGCTAGGATAAATAGGCCTAAAATTTAGGTTAGGTGAAAATGTCTGATTTCGTCAGTACTTTTTTTTGTCAGGTCGAATTTTTATGATTAAATTGATTTTATTGCGTATATAATGTTTTTATTATTCGTTACATAGTAAAAAAATCATAAAATAAAATATATTGTATTAAAACATAATTACGAATAAAAAAATTCGAATTATTGTTAAACGTTTTCCAAAAAAACAGGATAATTTTTTTCTGGATTAAGCGGTTGGATAGCTCATTTCAAATATCAATAATGCACGTCAATGTTAATACAACGAGCGCGTGTTAATTCAAAGCCCCAGAAAACACGGGAAAACGAGCGAGCTGGGTAAACACTCGTTTCAATCAGTGTATTTGTTTCGAACGCTTACGATTATTGCGTTGCACAAAAAAATATTGTTGTGTTTGTACACGATAAATTTGCGAGGGGCAAATAAACAATCCAAATGCAAAATTCCAATTGCAAAAAATTTGTAGATTTTCCAATAAATAATTATGACGTTTTGTTAACAAATTATTGAACGGTAAAATAAAAAATTGTTTATATAGTTTATCTTACATTTTGTTTATTTAATGGTATTGAAAAATATGAGTAGATAAGAGTATGGTCTTACCCGTGATAAGCGAGGAACGAGAGGAGGAAAAATATGCAGGCCAAGACATCAGCCCTTCCAACAATCCCGGTAACCTGCAACGAGAGAAAAAAAAGAATTTTATTTTTCGGTCTCGTCCTAGAAAAGCCTCTGTATATTGGTTGACGACGTTTCATCAAAGTCGAAAATTTCGCGAGCGTGGCTTTACCCAAGATTGAAGAATCCGTCACATGCCAAGTCTATTGGGTTTCGAAGATGGTTTCGCATATAAGATAGACCCGAACGAGGCTACCACCCTAGATATCAACCCCCTTAAGATGACCGACATTTTGAGTAACGTCGAAGGTTCCAGTTCGAGTTTCTTTTTGGGTGCGACCCTGAGCCCGGAATACCACTATAAATTATTTGGAAAGGGGCAAAAAAAATGAGACGCAAAGCCGAAGTGTAGGCACGATTTACGAGGGCTGTCTGTGACTGATCAATGGAAGGGACGAAAAAACAATAAATTTCCAGCTGCCTCAACGGAGTAACGAAACGTAGCCTCGACTTTCCAAGTCTTCGATTCACTCGAGTGAATTTCGTTCACGAGAACTAGCTGATTGAATTACCGGTTTTTCGATAAACGGTTGGATGTGCAGAAGGGCACGGGGAAACTGCGAAAAATCGGCGCCAGGAGTCTTTTGGTTAGACCTGCTAATGATAAAAGTAGCTATGGGTCCGGCTTTCTGCTTTGGGTTTTCTTCTAAACCCAAGACAAACAATCATCATTAACTGTATTGGGTCTAGAAGGCTATCTGGGGCCTGCCCACATCAGGAAGTTGGATTTAGACCCAGATATCGACACCTAAACCCAAATGTAGTCAACTTCTAGGCTTCTAAAGACCTTTTACCAAGTTCCAGTCAAGTTCCAATCAAGTTTATGGAAACGCCATCAAACTGCCTTCAGCGAAACAATCGATAAGCCAGCTTTCGATATAGGGGTCACCAATGAAAGTACAGACATGGAGTACAGCTGCTTAAAAAGCAGGTATTGAGGTTGAATCGACTTTTGAACCCATTGGACCAGCTCTTGGATGTTGGGTGACAACTATTCGACATTTGATAGCTCGAGGGCTACTAGCTCCAGTCAGGTCGATAGGTTATACATATCCGTAACGTCCGTTGAAACGACGCACTCTGAATGTTTCTTTTGTACCATCAAGTTGAATCGAAAAAACCTTTCTTCGTAAAAGAGGCATGTGTATATTCGGCCAGTACAGCATTTCCGGCTCAGCGAAACGTAGTCGTAGTTCGAGGAGAAACGGGAATAGAGTTGGAGTATGACGTGCCACTAGCGAATGTGGAACCCACTTTGAAAGGTCTAGCAACGCGTTGGAGTTTTTATTTCGTGTAGTGGTAGCGCAAACCTCCCTTGAGATTCGAGACTTTGATGATGCTGCTTCAGTTGGGACCGACTCAAACTAGCTCTGTCGAAAAACGGTTACCGGAAGTCGGCAAGTGGTTGGGAAATTTTTAGACCCCGTGTGCGTTCCCCAACGGATAGCTAAAACCGGCAACGCGTTTTATCGAGAGCTGGGTGAAAAAATGTATGGACGCCTGTTGGGGATTCCGTTCCCGGAGGATGACACTGACAGCATCGAAAAGAACTCGTATGAATAGACCTACAGCACCAGATTACCAAAAAATCTATTTGGATCGCCAAAGCAACAAATTGAAAGCTGTTCGTTACTGTGGATTGATGGTTGTAGGCTTATCGAGCAAAGTAGCAAATGGAAAGTCATTTTAAGAAGGTTTTCGAGGTTGTAGGCTCATCAATGAAGCAAAATAACTTGATCCAGCGATTAGTCAACTAGGAACGTCAAACTCGTTTCGATTGGCAACCGAAATTGTCTCTTTCATGTCCAATAACATACAGTTGTGATACTTTACGATTCTTGCAAAGTTCACTTTCGAAGGTTTTGGATCGTACACGTACGAAGACAGGTGTTGGTACATGTCATGTATGACTTTGCATAAATATATACGGAAGCAAAATTCAGGTAATAGCCGGCTAGTGATACCACCCTCAAGTCCAAGTGACTATTCTGAGCGCATTGGCTTTGCCAGTGGTATAGTTTGCTCCAGTTTGAATAACTGGTCTTTAGCGCCTTGAACTCCCTCTTTGGCAGTTCGTGGGTAGATTTAGCTCCATGCAACCGTAATATCTACCATCACCCCCGCTTTCCCTGTCGGGACATTGGAATTGATTATTCGGGGAGTGAAGAGTGAATAGAGACTTGGCTCGTTCGACCAACTTTCGGCCCTCGCTTTTATCATTTTCCAAGCCCTTTCTCCGTTTTTATTCACCTTTCACCATTTCCTACCCAAGAACGGCTGCACATCGGCTAATTCACCAGAAACTCCATTCCTTTTCGACCAGTCGTTTGATTCAGCTTATCGCCTTTCTTATCTTTTTTTTTTTAGCTTGGATGATCCGAGATGTAAATCGGTTGCGAAAATTATTTAACGTTTAAATTCAATTTCTATTATCATAATTTTCAAAATTCATAAACTCGTCATTTTTCTGTCGACAATTATCAATGTGCAAATTTCAAAAGTTTTGAACATTTTTTGAACATTCAATTTGCATTCATCGATTTAATCAGAATAATTTGGAATTTTCGACAGTTGAAATTTAATCAGGAATTTAATTTAGACATTTGGAATTTAATTAGCATAATTTGGAATTCTTGACATTCAATTTGCCTTAATCAATTAAATCAGACTAATTCGCTGCTTCGATGAGAATAAAAAGATTCTACATTGAAAAATTCCATTTCTTGATTGGATTTAATTATATCCAATTAACAATACGTAATTAAGCGATATGAGCTAATGAACCTGTGTTCATTGAGTTGATTCGTCACAGCGCTCTTCTACCAAAAGTTTCGACAATTTTTGCGATTTTTCAGTATTTTTTTTCAACTCAATAATATTTCAAGCGAATAAATTTTGCTGTTTTTTCTTTGCTGTTTTGAAATATCAATAGACGTCAAGATGAAGAAATGAAATTTTGGCAGAGAGGAGAATAAACAATTTTCGAGGTTCCTCGAATGTCCCCATCAATCGTTGACGTATATCTGGCAGTTGGCTTTTTTCGATCGATCAACGAATCGAGTTACGAAGGAGAAACAACTGGCGGAGCCATGATCCTGGTTTCGGCCGCGTTCCACTATCGGGAAAACACACACTCGCGTACACACGGTCATGCCTCACTCTGTCTCTGGTCGAGCGTCGTTCAGCGTAAATTAAACTTCGAGCTAAACGATCCGGCGAAACGAGCGAGAGACAGAGCTCGACTGCAATTGGGTCAACTCCGAGAGAGTCCATCGTCGAGGAAATTGAGTGACCTAATCCCGTGTACAGTAGCCACATACCTCCCTCACCTGCGGTTCGATCATTATAAGGGACCATCGACAAAAAAAAATTCCGAACGAAAATTTAGTTTGGCTGGGAAACGAGAAAAAAGTGTGGAGGGGGGAGAAAGAGAGAGAGAGAGAGAGATGGTTTGATTGATATACCCTGGTGAATTAATGAGACCATTATTTCAAAGATATAGGAAATGAGATGAGAAGGAGGAAAACCTAGTCACATTCATTTTCGAGTTCATCAGATACTGGTATTCATGTAAAGATAAATCGTTGAAAAGTCTAATGGAAAATCGAATGAGTTTTGAATTTACGAAAATGAAAATAATAATCTGCTTTTTCGTATTGGCAATATCTATATTCGATTCATTTATAATTTTATAAAAATAATTTATTTATCATTTATTATAAATTATTTATGTATTTTTATAACGTTAGATAATTTGCATATTATTATTTCTTATTTATTTATTTATTTATTTATAAGACTGATTTATTCGTGAATTTCTTAAAATAATTTACACATTATTATTATTTAATCAAGAACTGAAAATACTAATTTTCAATTAATAATTCTCGATTCGTGGAACGGTTAATTATAAGCTAAAAACTTGCGAGGAGCTTTAATTGGTCCATTAAAATAGCGATTATTATTAAACCAAGACGGAGATTTACGGTGTTCGTTTGGCTAGGATCCCGGAGAACAAACGAATATTACGTTTGCTCGCCTCAAGCATCCGGACTTTTCCAATTTTTTTTCCATTATGGATATGCATTATTCCGGGCGATTTGAGCTTATTCAAATTTTATCGTACTCAAATGAAATTGATGCTACCGGGCGCTAATAAAAGGGTGAAAGAGAGAGAGAGAGAAAGAGAGAGAGAAACTCGCAATGAAGATCGATGTGCGCAACTGCCACAAATTTCCATATTATCCTCTCTGATTCAGCGACGATATTTTTTTCCTCTTTTTTTCGTTGCACGCCATTAACGACCGAGCGCAGTTAATTTTAGCCATTTCGATTCCTTTTCGATCTTATTTGAAATTTTTAGTTTATTATATTAATCGTAACAAAATAGTGAATTTTTATTTTTTTTTAAACCGTTGTTTTTTATTGTTTATTTGTTTATCGATAGCATATACATGTGAGGGAATGTTCATAGCTCCATATGTAAAAGGCCCCCTATTGGCTGAGTGCATATTAAATTCTTCGTATCTCTCTGCTTCTTATCACAGTCAAGCCTGTTATGGGTTTATCCACGGTAGGGTGATAGTCAATATACTTTGTAAAGGCTGTGAAAAGACGAGCCACCCTGTCAGGGTAGATCGTTCGAAGGGATTTTCGAGTCCATCCAAGGCCTGGTATCCATGAATCCAAGGAATCGTTAAAGTGTGTAATGGAAAAGGGTATATCGTTTTTTATTTTCGAAAAAAAGTCATTTTTTCATCTCTGTTAATGATAATACATTTCTTTAGTTTATTTAAATGTTTGAAAAATTTTTTTTTCATCATAATTTTATTATCATTAATATTACAATATTTTTTTAGGATTTTAGATCCAGTAGATTACCAGGATTCAGAAATTGCTGGTAAAAAATAAAAGGTGTTAACAGTTGGACGTTAATGCCTGAATGACGAAAAGAGAGCTTTTTCAATACCGCAGATCCTAAGATGGGCATCAAAGAGGTAAGTCGTCTGAAGTGCTGTCACCAGTCGAAGATCTTCACAGTAGGAATATGGAAGTGCTGTCTCCTGGCGTGTAAGAGGGACTTCGTAAGGTCTTCAACTCTATTACGGTATATATGTACATCCAAGTACCCGGAGGGCTTCGGGGTTTAATTTGGCCTAAAACCGCGGAACCACGAGCAGTGAAGGGGTGTTAGTCGCCCCTTTCCGCTCCTGTCTCCGGTACATAATGCATATCGCGTCGCGAGTGTGTATAGATGCGCCTGGCTGTTCCAGATCTCTTGGAAAGCCCTCGTACCCTGCTACACCCTCGTACATACGCCTAGGGGGCTTTTGTGAGCCCCTTTCCCCCATACGCAGTACCATGCTGTACCAGCAATGCTTGTAAAAGTCTTCCTTATCTTGAGCTCTTTTTCTCTCTTGACAATGTATTTGCAACGTGGCGACGACGTCGTCACGACATAATCGTGACTCTCCTGCTCTACGTGCATCCCTACATAATCTTCGAGCGTTTCAACTCCTCTGGTTACACCAGTACTGCCCATTTACTCTTCACGAGCTCATATTGTACGTGGTATACGAGGAGTCGCTTGGAAACCTTGACAATCACGTAGATTGCTAAATTCTGAAGAGAAAAGTCCTCAGGCACTTTCGTCTCCGATCTACCGCTGCTGAGATATTTATCGTTAAAGGATAGCCAATGCGAAGGCGAGAGGCGTGGCTTGCTTTGCCACGTTGACACGTCCGATAGGTTCCCACTGACGAGTTGATATCTAAGCAACCATGCGTCGGAGAATAAAATGCTTCAGAACTTTTCGGCTCGAAATTTCACGATCTATCTACTGGTAAACACGGAACGAAAATCGGACGATTTTTTAAAAAAATTTTAAGCATTTTTTGGAACTGTTTGTTATATGCAATGAGTTTTCTGGTACATCGCAATAGAAAACATTCTAATCTAAACGTGACAATACAGTTTCCCGGTCTCGCCGGCGAGGCCGCATATGTACGCGTTGACGACTCGTTCCATACAGTACGTATGGAAAACACTCGCCTCCAGAAGTGTGTACATTCACGTTTCTCTTCGTGTCGCAAAAGACGAATATTTGCTCAATTATTTCAACAGGTCTCTACATCGTTGTCTGTATTAAATAAACATTGGATTCGGGTCCCTGTCTCCGGAGTGCATTTCACGCTCAATTTCACGTTCACGCCAGTCCCGGTTGAAACTGAATATCGAACAATACTTATATTTACCCGAGCAATTATCGGAAAGTTGTACCCAGCGGATGACACTAGAATAAAACATTGGACATAGCGTCACCGAAATTTGTGTCACCCTTAAATTGGAAACGATGTTTCGCTCGTCGAAACTCAGGCACACGAGGTACCGAGGTCTTCACTTGTCTCCAACTCTATTCACGTTACAAAAGTCAGAATTATTTATCATTACTATCAATGTCCTTCAGTCACTCAAGCGCGGTCATAATTAATGGTAACCTGAGAAAGTATTCTAGACTACACGGAAAATACTCGAGTTCCTGTAACTGACAGGAAATTCGTTATGCCATGAGACCTATGGAAGTTCGATACCATTTGACGTACACCCGAACTTTCGAAGTGTCGTGAAGGAATGAAGGGCCTTCACGGGATTTTGGCCCTGCGTCAAAATTCTACATTGGAGCAGTGTACCTCAATAGCTCAGACACCCAGTAGTTTCCTTATGATGGAAATTTCACGTGATCCAAATTGTACGATAAAGCTGGTCTCATGAAGTGCGCGCTGTAGGGTATCGGATGCTGCTTGTGCAGTTTGAAATTAGTTGACGTTAATTGAGAGCGAATATCACGGGAGGTGCACAACCGCGTATACACGCTCTTAATCGATTAAAATGAACCCTGTTGGCGAACGGGAACAGCAATGGGGACGCAGACAATAACGATGCGAAAGGGCAGGGGGCGGGCTGGTGGGTGGTGAGGGTTAGCGAAAATGTAGCTTGCAATGAGTTTCAGCCTGGGTAGAAATCGTGAATGAGTATCAACGTTGAAACGATAAATTTTGATACATCCAATCCCATGAACGGATCGAGTTGGAAATGGCAGTTGAAAAACGACCAACTGAATTATCCAAGTATTAGGTTTTGCTGCACCAGCTTGATGATCCAAATACTGGATTTGATCGAACTGGAAGATCCAAGTTGGGGTCCAGTTTGATCCGGGTCCAGTTGATGATCATCAGCAGTTATGACAGCGAAATAAAGACTTCCAGACGTTTCTTGGCTGGGCCAAGTCAGTTCCAGTCTTAATTACACCGAAATAAAGAGATCTTCCAATTTTTCACCCAAGGTTGTCCATTTTCGCGATAGGAGTTAGCGACAATAGCCTTGAAGTTCTCTTCGCATCCGGAGCTTTAGCTATTGGGGTCGTTTCGTTAACGTTGGTTTCACGGGCGTTTTCACGTTGGATCCATAAACGTGGCTGGTAATTGGTATATTTGAGATTCCAATTGGGAAGGCCCACCTTTTTGGCCTTGGTTCGTGTTCCACCAGGGGTCATGAACCAGCCTTACGGCAATATCCGTTAATGAAACGTTCAACCGCTCGTGAAACGGTACAAGCCCTCAGCTGAGGAAAGAGACGAAAAGCTGGTGTAGCCGGTGTAGATTGGAAGAGGGCTAAAGACCGAGAGGAATAAATACAGGATGAGGACACCGCAGTCGGAGTGCTCTCAGGACGGTCACCCTGGTCTTTTCTCCACTTGGCCTCAATTACTGTCCGCGAAGCTTTCCAAAGCTTTCGAAGGCACTCGCCAACTTTCCACGGAACAAACGGGGCGCCTGGAGTCTCCAGTGGGACCCGACGATTCAGCAGGTTTCCTACAGGGACATTGGCTAACGTTGGGCATACATCGCTGTGTGCGTTTCTCCCTTTCAACGTTTTCCAACCTTTTTTTTTTTGCGTCGTCCCTTCGCGTACCTTTTGGAAACCGATCTCGTATGGAATCGCAAACCTGCAACTTCGCTGCTCGCATAAACACGTACAAACTTGACGCCCGACCTCCACCAGCTTTCCCAACTTTACCGGTTTATTCCCCCAGGAGAAACCTCCACGAAGATCGTCCACACATCAGCAGTCGAAATCGAACTTTGTGACACCTTATCCAAAGTTGATGAAAGCTCAGAGGCTAGAGATAAAGAACTTGCTGAACTAGCCTGATTCGTATATCGCAGCAAAACCTCCAAAACGCTATCAACAACTGGTAGTCTAGGTGGTGTTCTAGGGAATCTCCAACCTGGAAATCCTGGAACAACGTCCTTCAACAATCGCCCCAGACAAGAATCCATTCAATCCTCCAAATCCTAAAAATTTCATGATCCAATTGTATCCTATTCATGATGCAGTCTCCGTCTTATTTGATCAGCAAACCGGACGCAAATTGAAGTGGATTCCTATTTTTTTCATTTGTTCAAATCACAAATGTAAACTGTACCAGAGAACGTAACAAACACGGGCTGGTCGGCTTGTTTGGCTCGCAATAAAAATCTACCGGGGTTCCACATCGGACTGTATCTCCAGTTGTTCCGTTGCCCGAAGAGTTATGGCTGGTCAAACATTTACATACCTCGCTGTGAGATGGGAAAGCATATAGTCCTGAGTTATATGTTTGATAACGACATTCGTCGGTGGGAAACCCAGCTGAGAGCGGAAAACGGACTACCAGGACCTCAATCCATGAAACAGTAGGCCATGGCTTGTAACAAACCGACCCCACCCTCCGGCACCAAGCAACGAGGAGTTTCTCAAGGCACATTGTAGCAATCAAAACTCCACCATTTTCGCTTGTTCAAAACCAATTTAAAAAAAAAAATCAAAATCTACTCAAATTCCAAGATAATAAGTCATTATTAGGGACAAGAGGTAGGCTCGAGGAGGCTGTGAGGAGGCGTAAGCGAAAATCGCGGTTTAAAGACTTAAAAAAATTACTTTTTTTTCAAATTCATATACTTTGATATCAAAACTCTTTACTTTTCATGTTCCTAACGAATTAATCGATAAATTCCGATCCCACGTTAAATAAACAAATTTCCTATGAGCATTTACTCTTCCTTTTATAACTCAACAACTATTGTACCTTTCTTGACGAAAATTTACTCGAATATACTTTAACACTCAAGGAAAAACATATTTTTATTTTAGCTAAAAAAAACTTCATTAAGGGGGTCAAAAAAATTTTTGAAAAATAAGTTTAATTTTCTTGTCGTTCTAGTGGAGTCCTGGTTGAAAGAAGGCACGTGTAATACACGCCCTGTTGGAAACGTGAACAAAAAATTAACTAAAACGAGATAGAAGACTGAAAACAGAAAGAGTCGAATAATTTGGTCGGTGATACAGTCTCTGTGTGTCTCGAAAGCGGGAGGAAAGTAATGAGAGGACCGAGCGAGATTTATGCTGAATTAATGCATTCGTTATGAACCACAAAGCCACTCGACATCATCAAGAAGCCCGGCGTATGACCGCCGGTGAGATGAGCAAAAGGGGTTGTTTCTGACACCTCTGTCGAGAAACCGAGGCAAGAAAAAGCGAAAACATGAAAGTGAGCGAGATATATATAAATATATATGCAAATATATATATGAATGTATGGTAATGGGAAACGAGGCAGATGAGGGAAAAGAGCAAGAGGGAGTGAGAATCCGGTTTAAAAAAAAAAACATCGTTCTACGTTATCGTTAAAGGAAAAAGCACATTTCTATCCACTCGTTTTCGTCGTCTGCCACGACTCCGACGTACTACGTAAAACGCCCCTTTCATCGGTGTAAATTGAACTTCGTGATGGTAACGAGCTCCGGGCAATGATAGTGGAATGAGAGACGGAAAAAAAAACGATCAAGAGAGAGGAAGAGATTGCTGGGAAAAAAAAATTTGAGCAAAGAAGAAATTTGCGTACTCGCAAATTTTTCCCGAATGGAAAAACGATTTTTTAGGAGAAATACGATTATACGAGAGATGGTATTTTTTTGGAAAAATACGAAGCAGATGGGTACAGAAATGGAGTCAGAAATTCTGCTGTTGGTGAAATATTGACTTTTTCATGAAGGTTTGGGTTTGTTTGGGTTAAAGTTCTGCCATTGAAAAACTTCTGACTGAATTTCTCACTGTTTGGGTTTGTTTGGGTTTAAGGTTCCACGATTTTTGAATTTCCTCAACGTGTTAAGGGGAGATGTAAAAGGGACTTATTATCGCTCTGAAAATGTGAGCCTCATAATTTAGTTTTATCTGGATATAATGGAAGAAGAAAGGAGCTGTATTTACGAATAAATCTGGAGGGTTCATAAATGAAATGGATAATAAAACTCGTCCACTTCGCTCGTACTCCTCCTTTCTTAGGTCCCTTAAAGGTCCTGATGTTCAATATTACCGATAAATTTTCTCGGCGTGATTCTTATCGTCGTCGTCTTCGTGTACGGTACAACAGGTCCAGGCTATCAAGATATATGGAGGCTGTCTCCACTGAGCGTGAATAAAGCACTGCGAGGGAGGATCATCGGGGAAAACGAGACGATCGTAACTCTCTCCCTTGTCTCCCTGGAGAATTCTCGATGATAATAGGATCGAAGTCCCTGATCAAAGTTCGCCCTCCAAAAAACAAATTTTCTGATATTTTCTCGATGGTGTTAAATCATTAAATTTAAAATAAAAATGATAAACTAATCGAATCCAAAATTATACAATTCAATTTGAAAAGTTAAATTATTTAAATAAATAAACTGAATTAAACCGATAAATAAACCCAAACAAAAATAATGAGAATATTAAATAAATAAAATGTAATAAAAATAATTTACATATTTAATCAAATAAATCAACAAATATAATAAATATAAAAATAATAATGAAAAACGTGAAAATAACGAGCAAATGTTTTTTTTTAATTATATAAACAATAAGTTTATCATTGAAAAAAATGCAAATCGCACGATTTTCCTGCCGGTATCATTTGAGTCGAATTCTTTTTTTTTTTCTAAATCAATACTTCCGATTGGACGACAGTTTCGATTCATTTCGAATGGAAGCCCCTTTACGCTCATTCACGAAAGCAAGTGAGGTGCGAGCGCACTCCTTTCAGTCCTTTCGCAAAGGATTCTACGCTACATATGCCCATTCCTGCGTGTTTTCCCTGCTGCTGTGCATCCGCCCTTCTCTCACCCCAAGCCTCCCAACGCCATTTCACCAACCCTTTTTCCACCCCGTTGGAATATTATTCGAACTACGCAGTTGAGGGAAATCATACGGAAAATCGTGCGGGCGGTTCTCAACGAGATTGTAGCAGCGTGAAAAAGGAGAGAGAAAACGAATAAAATCTTGTCGCCGGAAAAATCTCGGTTCGATCGTTCTCTCCGTTCAACTGTACCGAAGAAAATTCTCTATTTACTTCTTGCCTCGTCGTCTAGGAATTTCACGATTTTACTAAATTTTTATTCACCAAACAGGGAATGTCTGTGATGATAATAATATTTATTTAAAAATTGTAGATGGGCTTGAAATTTCATAGCAGGTGAAACGATATTTTTAGAAAAGCAGAATTGTTTCTAACCAGTACTAAAAGTACCATTTTTTCAATTTTATTTTTTAAGTACATCCTGGAAGTTCAGTTTTTCGATTTTCAAGTTAATTCTTAAACCTTTTATTAAATAAAAAATTAGTGAATTTTCAATTGTTGATTTCATATAATTTAATGATTAAATTAATTCATTTTACATTATTTATTATTAATTCATGTAATCATCTTCAATTATTTTATTCATCATTAATTAATCTATTCATTATTAATTTATATATTCATCATTAATTTAATCTCTTTTAATTTCTTTGGTGTCAACTAAATTTTTCTATTTTTTTCTCCAAAATAGTATGTTATTTTTCACTAAAAGCCGAAAGTATCGTGTTTCCAGCACCCCCTTAAATATACACTTTAGCAGACGTCTACGTAACTTTAGATGGGTGTACACGTGAACTCGACCTTTTTTTATACGACGATGGAAAAGGTTCCAGTCATCCATCAAAACAGGGTTTTTTCTATGTCCACTTTCATACCCTTTTTCCATAAAAAAAAAGCTTTGCTTTTCCTCTCGATTGGAATTTTTGTGGAAACATAAAAAAAACAAGGAGAGAGGAGATTTTCTTGCCAGCTTGCAGCTTTCTCTCTCTTTTCCTGATCGAGATATTCGTCAGATCGACTTTAACAAAATTCCAAGGGGTGTTATTTCTTCCAACGTACACTTCGAGTTTCCTTCGAAGATTGATAGATCGAGAACCACGCCAATCTTCTCAGCAGTGGCTATTTTCACGACGGAAGTTAAAGATCGAAAGATAGGGGTGGGAGGAGAGAGAGAAAAAGAGAGAAAGAAATATCAGTTTCAAGCTTTAGGGTTGACCCCTTAAGGGTTCTGAAAAAAGACAAAAAAAGAGAAAGAGCGAAGGGGAGAAAAAAGAGGGATGAAAATCCAGTTATCCTGATTGGTTATCGGACGCCATTTTTCGACGCCATTTCGAAAATCCGACGATCACCAGAGATGGGGTGATTATTGAAAAGAGACAGAAAAAAATCACCAGAAAACGATCACGATCTTCATCCCGAGTGAAAAATCCAAAAGATTTTCTTTTGGCAAAAAAGAAGTGGAAAAACCTTTTTTTTCAAATTACTGTACTAGCTACCGAAAAAATCGTAAAAATAAAAATTGAGTATGGGAAGAAAGCTGGATTTGTCCTCTTTGAAACGCCGTTTGCAAAATTCAGTTACGATTTTTTTTCGCCGAGATATTTAATTTTTTGTCCCGACAGAAAAATTTTTGGTTTTGTAAACTTTTGTCTGAGACTGTACGAGTATATACGTGGGATCGGATCTTTCGTACGTATATACGTTAAGTGACGTCTAAATCCGGACAAACAAGTGTCTCTCCACGTGCACGGATTCCCCGTTGTCTCGTCGTTCACCGTGTCAATCCGTGACACTGTGTACATCCTCATGTTGGATCGAAACTGCCAGGATAATGTTAGGGCTCTGAGGACTCTTGGCTTTCGAGGACGACGTCGGCATTGATGAATCTACTGGAATATTTGGACCCCCAGAGAGGCCCTGAGTAAAGCTGCGAAGCTTTCGAGATAATTTATAAAATAAAAAACGTTTTTCAAAAACCGCAAGATAAAACCCCATGAGCTCCTTTTCTAAGCTTTTACAAAAATTCCATTGAAACTTTGGAAAAGTTTTGAGCTTTCGAAAAAATCTTTAGGCGTTTTAATAAACATTGACAAAGTGTTAGATGTACAATCCCTTTTTATATAATTTAATTATATATATATATGTATATAATTAAATAATTTTATTAATTATATTTTATTAAAATTTTAATTAAATTATTAATTTTATTAATAATTAAATTAATTATATTTAATTTAATTAATCTTAGAGTACATATATATATGTATATATGCTCTAAGATTAATTGAATTAAATATAATTAATTAAATTATGTATAAAACGGAAACTGAAAATTAAATTATATATAATTGAATTATATACATACATATATATAAAAAAAAGAATTTTGCCCGACTATCCTCCGCCAATCATAAAATACAATCGAGGTACGCCAACCTCAAAAAGCCTTTTCCGCGAGGGTTCATCTCGTGGAAAGGCACAGAGTTGAGGCATAAGAGGGCGCCCTACGTGTACCGGATGTCGTGTACGAAGACCGATGGTGCATATTATCCAATGCGCGTGTTCGATGCTCGGGAGCTTTCGGCTTTTGCCAGGGCTTATCAATAAGTATACATCGATGAACCTATATATACATATATACACATGTATACATAAATACATACACACACGAGCCCATATGTGTAACAACGCACCGATTGTCACCGTAGGGTTAGGGTATAACGTTGCAATGCCTCGTAATGATCGCGTCATATTCCCTCTTAGCTGATTCTCCTCCTCCCCCAACCCCCATAAGTATATATATATAAATATATATGCATGTAATACACTAGCTCGACCGAACTTTACATATACGTATATATACGAAACTTGGCAAACTATTCTGCATTCTCGCTTGTATGCAACCCCCTCCCCCCCCCCCCCTCCCTCCTACCGTCAACCTGATCGTTCTATGTATTGAACCGTTCTATAACTTCGCCCACCGCACAACAGACTCTCTGAAATAACAGATAAGCCATAATCCATCTAGGCGATGATGAACAGTGGCTACACATTGTATATGGCATACTGAATTGAGTTATGACTAGGTCGTACGTGGACAATCACACATTTACAGACACGCATAGGTATATATTTATAAATAAAGAAATAAACATTTAATTGTATATATATGAATAATAATAAGAATAATAATAATAATAATAAATATATATATATGTATTTATTTTCTATATATCTAAAAATAATCTAAATATAATTAATGTAAATTAAAAAGAAATGTAAATATTCATAATTTTTTATGTAATATAATGTAAAAATTAATGTAATATGTAAATGTATATATTTATGAATTTTTATTTATTTAATTTGACTTGTTTTTATGAAAATGAATAATGTATTTATTTACAATTTTATTTGGATTTAAGATTTGGGTTTGGTATTGAAAATTTAAAAAAACGTCGTCGTAAGAAGCGTTGATGACTTACGGCTTCGGTATGAATGGGATGAGTCGCAAAGAGGAGTCCGGTCAAAGCTGCGAATCCGGGGCGTAAGGAGGCCACCGCCAGACTGACCCTCGTCACGAGTACGCAAGCCGCGGCGTGAAGAGCCACGTTCGTCGCGTGATACCACATAGGTGTCAGGCCCGCGGTCATGTAGTTCAATCTGGAACAATAAATAAAAATCGTTACGTGAACGAAATGAAAACAAAAATAAATCTAAAATCAAAAGGGAAGGCAAAATATCGGGGACGATTTTTTCTGCTAATTAGTAAAAACGCTTTTTTAGTTTTTTTTAATGAAATTTTTTTTCAAAGTCACGATATCATAGGTCGTTGGATTCGTCTCATCGTCAGCTAAAACTTCTGGGTAAAAAATATATATGTTCATATTTAAAAAACCATTGATGACCTTGAGAACGCATAAGATATGACCTTGAAAAAAATTATATTTTCATGGCTGCATTGACTCTGGGAAATCGATCGAATTACCTCTTAAAATTTTTTTCGTCACTTTGAAAATAACGGAGATATTTGGGGTTGATCACGTTAGATCGTTCCACCCGGTATATGTATACAGATTTATGGCCGAAGGGACCGAATGATGAATACTGGGAGGGCGATTGATCGGCCATAATTGTAGGCAGACTGCGGGGATTACAATTTCGTCTTGGTTGAAGGATGTCGAGGAAGATCCGATTTAACCCTGGCAATGATTCATCGATACTCGGAGGGAATAAGCGGGGGTATAAACCGTGCGGGCATCGCTCGGTAATCACCGATTGAATAATTGCTGCGTTGGTGGAACGAACGAACGCGTTGCGCGCAAATCACCCTGAATGATTAAACTCTGTAACAAGATTCTGAAAACCCGGGACCATCCGGTTGTTAGGATGTTGCGCAACTACGAAACCGACTGAGAAACCCTTTCCTCAATTGGGAGCAACATTTAATCCTTTCCGTTTGGTCGGAAGTGATTACGATAAGTTTCCATGGTCTGAGTTCTCATGGAAGTTGCAAAACGTTCAACTTTTGATTTCCCCAATACTTCTACAAAATCCAAATCCTATTCCAAAAGTTTCACTTTCCCTTCAAACCCCTGAACCCAAAACGACGAAAAAAGACACAAATCCGAAAAATGTCATCATCGATATCACAATAGGAATCAAACCCAAACACATCCGTAAAATGTCTTCATCAATACCCCAATAGGAATCCAAATCCAGTCACCATCTAGGGTTGGAAGTCCACTCTCGCAACCCCCAAGATCCCTTTCCACCTTCCTCCGGAAGAAAAGGACTATGAAGAATGAAAATCCTTATTGTATGCCCAGACCGGAAATGGTCGGCCAAGGTTCTTCAGGGGTTGAGAAGTGGGGCGGAGGGTGATCGGGGATGAAAACAAACAGAGTATAGTCGCTGACGCCGTTCAGCAATAATTTTGGAAGGTTGCCGGCGGCATAAGGCCGACGCCTCGATGGGAGAATGCAGCGAAGCGGATGCCTCGTAGACCTCGTGGTGCACACGAGACTGAGGAACTTTGGCGGCGTTCCAGGTGTCAAGGATCCCCTCGGAGATTTCAGGAGAGGATTCCAGTATGAATATATATATGTGTACGATGTTGCCTCAGGACTGGAACCCCTTTCCACTGGTCAAACAAAAGCCACCGCACGCTGGCTCGCTCCTTCCGCTCCCCTTAAGTAGAAGGACGAGTTTGGATGTGCGAGGGTAACGATTGAAGGGAAGGTTCTATTCCCTGCTAGGAATGGAACACACCCACACACATGCGCAACTACACCGGTCTGAGATTTAAGGAGGATATAGTGGAATCGCTGATTGCGAGGTATGAGCCATCTCGCTTCGTGTTGTTTGAAAATCAGGCCCGCCATCTTCCTCAGGATCCTCACGATGGATGGTGCATTCTGTGCTTGCGCAACGTGCTCACCGTTCCCTTAATTCCGTCTATCCAACGTATGTACACGCACGCATCAGCGTGTAAATACGTTTAGAGACACGGGGGTACCCTAGTATTGGGCTAGATGGCGAATTGGGTATTCGTTTTTTTTCAATAGCTCGAGTAATTTCGATTTTTTTGTTTTGTGACCTTGGGGGTTGTTTTGGGGTTTTGGACTTGGATCTTCTACTCCAATGGGGTTGACGCACTCTGGTAACTTTTTTAGTTTAGGCCTGTTTGGGTTGTACTTTTGATATCATAGGAAAATAAATAAGACAAATCTGGCGCAGACGGCGAAAGAGGGTCGTCGAGACTGCTTTGGAGGATCTCCTTCTCCCTTTAAACTGCGACTCTTGATTTTTTGCCTCATCCTCCTCGATCAAAGGATTCCACAGGTAAAACACGATACCTGCGTTAATCAGGACGATGTTATGCCCTTTGAGGAAAATTCTCCGCCCAGCTTGGTCTTCCAAGTTTCCGTAATTAAGTAGTACAAACTGTCTTTCCTAGCCGAGCTTTGATTGCCACAGAGAAGACGTCTTACCTCCGCCCTCCTCGTCTCAACTCGGAATCCCTCCGTTTTCGTGCATAAACTGACCCCTTAAGGAAAGTTTGCTGCAACCGGAACGCGGTCGAAACCTAATACGTATTCATCCAATCAGCTGTCAGACGACACGAAAACTCGTGAGGTAACTGAAGTAAACCTCGGAAAGAGGAACACCAGGTGTTACTACTCGGAGTCAAGTTTATTTGATAATACTATCTTATTAATTAAAAACGTTGAATTAAAGAACATATTCGCACTCATTGTTTTGTTTGAAGGAATCTCGGAATAATTTTGATTTTTAATGGAATATAATTTTGATTTTTCTTGGAATATATTTTATCTTTAATTCAGTGATGACATTAAGATACGTCAAAATATTTGGTTTCCGTTGAGGCTAGTATGAAGTCGACAAGAAGAAAAAATAGGGAAGAGGAAGTATTGTGAGTTGGGAGATAATGTTTTTTTCCACCGTCCAAGTAGAGTCAGACACGAAGTAGTATCGTGTACAAGAAACGTTAGACTCGAGGAATGGAGCCTTTTTTGTCCATAGTACGATGCACAGAATGCCTGGTTAGATTTTTTCTTTATTGGCTCTTCGTCTTTTTCTTCCACGGTGTAGCGCTCCTCACTCGGAGAACAAAAGTTTCGTCAAAGTTTCAGCGATGTTGCCATTCCTTCTTCCAAGGGTCGGTGCGCCACCCTCCGAACGAGATTTTCGCCGCACTGCACAGTCCTCTTTTTTTTCTGCGCTTGCCTTGTATATTTGACTGCAGAAAACCCACCATCTCTACGTTCAGCCTTTAGTGTTCTCTGTTCCACCTGGTGGACGTAGCCAGTTTTTATAACGGCTTTTCCACTCGGAATATTTTTTTGCAAGAGTTATCAATGTGAAATCGAATGGGACAAAACGATACGCAAATTAACGCTATGACTCAAGATTATTACGAGCGCGTAACGGGAATGGATAGACCGTGCGATTTCGAACAGAAAAGTCCTTTTCCGTTTCTGCGTACGAAGCCCGGTTGCCGAGATACGAACCGATTAACGCAAGCCACTGATATCGGCCGATCGGACGTATGGGGGTAGCGCGGGAGCGGCGTGGGGATATAGCTCCGCCCCCTCCGGTAGCGGATAGGCTCGGGCGTAGTGGGGGGTGCGCCGCACGCGTCCCGATTGGTTACTATCGATCAGCGTGTATCTCGGGAACGCTGCATCGTAGAGAAAAATGGAAAAGGACTTTTCTCTTCAGAATTGTGCGTTCTACTTCTCCCGCGAAGCTCAACTCCTCAGCCCTTCGTACACCCGATATGAGACCGGAAGTACGTAAATAACGTAGGCAAAACATCGATCAGCCTATACACGACAGAAGAGGAGGCAAACTAATCGTGCTACCGCGTTCCACCCGATCTTCTTACTTCTTACACGATCTAGTCTACATACATAGGCGTACGCTTTGTCTTCTCGTTGCTTCGAAAGATATTGCATCGTGCCGGGAGACCAGACGAGCATGAAGACGGAGTCGCAGGTGCGCATCGTGTGACATTCGTCATGCGGTGAATATCACCGTGAAAAACCAGCTATTCCTGTACAATAGGGATAGTAGAGTTTCGGTTGGCGTATCCCGCTGCGTCGTACACAGAAATGGTTCGAATCTCACCATATGTATATTCATATACGTACATACGTGTATTATGTACCAAGGGATTTCAGACCGATGTTCGATTTAGGTTTTTCCATCTTTTACCGCAGCCACCTTCTCGAGCCCGTTCCTACCGTGATTTAAGAGACGTTCCGCCACCAACGTGTGCACCATTACTACACTTTCTGTCACGTACGTTAAACAAATCGTTTGCTGCCAGCCTGCGGTATCCTTCTCGCCAAAACTCATAAGTACGACAGTAATGAGGTTAAACCTCACTGTCTCTCTCCGGTATCCTCTTTTTCTCGCCTTTTTTAAATATTTCATTCACAAGGTTGAAAAATACACATAAAAATAAATTTGTATATGCATATTTATAAAAATACCATATTTTTCGAAACCTCGAATTTTTTGCTGAATAAGATGTCTACCTTTTTATAAATCTACATCTGTGTTTACACAAAATTTTGGTATATATATATATGTACGTACAATCTTTTACATACATCTTCTGTCGATAAAAAAAGCACTTGACATCAAGAAGCTACAATCGCCCTTGATATCGTGTAGGTCCTTTATGTAGTGCACTATATGTTTTTACATGGATGATAAAATTGTGTGCGAAGTGTGCATGGGTACGGTGGCACATCGAGATATATAACGCACAGATACGAAACACAGACCAAGTGTAAAGGCGACGTAGCAAAGCTCCCGAGCTTTCTACAACCCTCGATACATATACGCACAATAGAGCTGTTTTTCGATATACAGGGTGGGCCATTAAAAGTGTTACGTGCAAATAGTTTTGAAGTGCTTATTAGTGATATCTAAAAAAGTTTTGGCAAACTAAAAAGTGGTCACTAAAAGAGGTATTTTAAACAAAAAAAATATCTTTTCGTCTAAAAAAAAATAACCTAAAAAGTTCTTTCAAATGGAAAAAGGTTTTTGGTAAATACTTTTGGACTAAAAAATATTTTACCCACAGAAAAAAGGTATTTAAATTGATTGGAGTTAAAAGCAGTTTTTAGACTTGAAAAAGGTTTCTAAAAAGGTTAAAAAATATTCTCGATTCGTTCGTGGATAAACAAAGTTCTGTTTATATACAAACGAATCGGGAATCTTTTTGAAAGCTTTTTCGAGCTTTTTTCGCGTTCGTTGAAAAACAGCTCACCCTGTACAGTCGTTTATGTATGCGCGGGGGCACACACAGACGGGGTGTACATGCTCGTTTGTCCGTGGGAAACGTATGAAAGAGCCCGAAAAGCATAAAGCACTCGAATATAGTGGCCCTGGATTCGGTCTATGGTGTCGGCACTCCTCCTCGTAAATAGGATGGCGCTGAAACGAAAGCTAGAACCCGGAAGTCCGGGAGAGGAAGGGAGGGAGATTCGACTAAATCGTCCGCAGGCTGACCACTCATCCTTTATCTCCATTTCCGGTTCTCAGCGACCTACATCGGTTCGAGGGAGGTGCACGCTCCCCTTTTCCTTTCTTCCATTACGTACGCCGACTCCGAGGCCCTTTTCCGCCCCGGTGCCGGAATCCCTGACCCTCCCCCCGCCCTCTGCTTCCGATCTTCCGTTGGATACTTCATCGCCGTTTCGTTTTCACTCCAAACCGGCCAAGTTTACTCCAGTGACTCCCTGATCTCGTTACAACCGTGTATTCGTCCCTCCCCCTCCTTCTCGCCCTATATATTTATATATATGGACGAAAACTCCATTCCCAATCTTCGTGGCTTCTCATTTGGGAAATAGAAGAAAAAGGGACGGGAAAAAGAAAAGTCGTTTTTCGAAAAAAAAAGATTAACCCAAAGCTCCAGCGCTTCGAAGAAAAAGTTTCCAGACAAAGGGAACAAAAAATATCAAATTACAATATTGTTATTATTTTAGATTTTTTAGTAGTATCTATTTTTTTAGTTTTTATTTTATTACTATTTTTATTACAGATTACTATTTTTTCAAAATTCGATACAGGAGTTTGCCAATCGTGATAATCGTAAAAAAAACAGAATTTTCAAAATAACGTAGCGGTTACGCAAAAAATCGTAAAAATAAAAATTCAGTATAAAAATAAAGCTAGCTTTATTCTCTTTAAAATGATTTTTCGTAGATTGGTTGGTGATTTTTTTTCACCGAGGTATTCGATTTTTTGTTCTATTGGATTTTACATTTTGATAAAAAGGTACAGGGTGCCTCGTACTTTTATCCAAGGTTGTATGTATAAATATATATGTCATGTTTCATAAAAACTCTCTCAATCGATAATATTTACTGATAAAGTGCCAGCAACCGTCCCGGTATATAATACCCGCTTTTATATACGAACAGATAAATGGATTCAACGTTGGATAAAATTCCGTTGATAAGTACGCTGGTGTGCATTGGACGAGATTTTCGAGCGGCATGACAGGATGTTAGGAAGAATTTATCTCGATCTTTCCGTTATTAAAGGAGATTGAAACTCGCTGAAAAGACGTATAAGCAACGTGGATGAATGTGGATGTATATACAGGGTGTTTCACGACGGAATGTCATCCGTGAAATGGGCGGTTGGGGGTGAAATTTTGAGTCGATTGATATAAGCATGGTTCCCAGATGAACCTCTGAATTATTATTTATTTTTTAAGGCAGCCATTACTCTGCATTTCTACGGAAAAAAGTCAAAAAAATATTCTAAAAACGTTTTTTGCATTTTCCCAGTCTAATTTTGTACTTTCGGCAAAAAATGGGGCATATTCGTAATCAGTGAAAAATTTGCGATCGCATAGACCCTTTTTATAGTTATAAAACGAAAAAAAAAATTTTCCGACTTCCCCGGCCACTTTTCCGGAATCGCGAAAATCACGATATTTCAAAAGATCGTAGAGTAAGCTTATCGTATGCTATGGAGATTCATAAGGTGTGTTTGGAAAAGGTTTTTGCCTGACTTAAAAAATGGCGTTGGATTTATATCGATATCTCTCATAGTTTTCCGAGAAAGTCCAGTTGAAAAATGGCAAAAAAAGAGGCAAAGGGGTATGTATGGAAAAATTGGCAAAAATCGATGGTCCAACTTTGAAATTCTGCCAAAAAT